>OY804600.1:37480132-37765926 GCA_963680895.1 Fragum sueziense | reverse complement strand
AGAGAAGTCCGCAAGATCCTCTATAAATACACCAAATCCCAACATTTGGTGGAGTATTTCCTAGCGTGCAAAGAGAGCAAGATTATACCAAGAGGTATCCAAATCAAGCTCCGCACCAGAATCCAAGACAAAGATTTCCAAACCAATTGGAACAATGTCTTGAACAACACGGCGCTACACCTAGTAGATCTCCTACTAGAATACTACACTAACAGGACTAACAACCTAGAACAGTCCTACTTTGGGAAGAAGAATGACCTCATGAAGGCTTGCTCTAAACTAGAGCAAGATAACGCTACCAAAGCCATCAATACCATGCAGGAGAGGTTGTCCAACAACTTCCACCTTAAATTCAAGAAACGACTTGAATTAGCTACATCCAACAAGGACACCCAGGGTCCGAACACCAAAACAAAAGGGCAAAGAAACAGCAAAAACAAACATGACAAACGCCAGACTAACAGACCGACGAACAACCAATACAGAGGCAGAGGCCGGCCACGTGGCAGAGGTAGAGATAACAGACCTACAAGGACAAACTCCTATGTCAATAAACAACAGAAAAATACTGACTTTCTTAAAGCTATGCAATTCTTTGCTAACTTCATGAACGGCAATAACAATGCCAACAATACAAATGATCAAAACTACTCTGATTTTGTCATTAACTTGTCCTCCATCCCTCTCTCGTCAGCTCAGTTGTCCCTATTAGACAAGGGCTTAAATTTCAGCCCAGAACCAAAGGAAGTAAACATGTCCACTATACACAGCAGTCTAGAAAGGTTCACACGATCCTTAAGACTACGCTACTACTTCCATGACCCAAAATGTCGAAATAGATACCCCTTCTTTCGAGGAGCATCTAGCTAAACGCTTTAAAAACAAAAGCACGTGGCAACCCCCGATCAGCAATGATTGCATTGAGAGCTTCAGCAAACTAGTCAAACTCAGTCTGGTCCATCACATCCAAAAACGCAGGAATAAGACGAACCTGACCACAGATGAACAAAAAGCTCTGCTGGAACTTGGTAACAATAAAAATATCATTATCAAAAGAGCTGACAAAGGCTCGGCCATTGTCATTCTCGATCGCGATCATTACTATCGGGAAGCCATGAATCAACTCGACAACATTCACTTTTACGTCAAAACCAACAGGGATCTCACGGAGAGACACTGTGAACAAGTTCACAATCTTTTAACACAACTACGTGACAAAGGAGAAATTAGCAAAAAACTCCACAATGGCCTAACATCCGGCCCATATAGAACAGCACGCTTCTACCACCTACCTAAAATCCACAAGAGCCTAACACCAGGTAAAGTACCCCGTAGGCCAATAATAAGTGGCAACAACAGTCCCACCGAAAAAATAAGCAGTCTAGTCGATGAACATATAAAACCGTTTGTCAAACTAATACCATCCTACATTAAGGATACCACAGACTTCATAAACAAAATTGAAAGTTTGAATGATCTGCCGAACCACTTCTACATGGTAACTATGGACGTAACGTCCCTATATACAAACATACCTAACCATGAAGGACTGACCGCAGTTGCAAGGTCATTAACTAGAAATAATCCAAAATACAGGCTTTCTAACCAAAGTCTCCTGGCACTCCTCAAACTAGTACTTCATTGTAACAATTTCACATTCAATAATGAAAATTACCTGCAAATAGGAGGAACAGCTATGGGAACGAAAGTAGCCCCATCCTTTGCTAACATCTTCATGGGTGAACTAGAAGAGAAAATGCTACGATCAGCACCACATAGACCCTTTACATACTTCAGATACATCGATGATATCTACATGATATGGACGAAAAGCATCCAAGAACTGAACATGTTCTTCAAACACTGCAACAATTTCCACAAAACCATCAAATTCACGATGGAATACTCAGACGAACACATATCGTTCTTAGACACTACGACTATCAGAACTAGTAATGGCAAAATTAGATTCGACCTCTATTGCAAACCAACAGACAAACACTGCTACCTCCATTACAGTTCTAACCACCCCAACCATATCAAACGGTCAACACCATACAGCCAGTTTCTACGCATTCGTAGAATTTGCACCCTACACACTGATTTCGTTAAACATGCAGACAATGTCCTCCAATACTTCAAACATAGAGGTTATCCTGAGAACATTCTCAGATCAGGCTACAACAAAGCCCTAAAAACGGACAGAAAACTCCTTCTCTCACCCCGCCAGAATAGACCAAACGAAAATCGCCTACCAGTAGTATTAACATTTGACAGAGAAAATGCCTTTATAAAAAACGCCATCATCAAACTTTGGCCTATAATTGGTATCACACTCCCCGAGATTTTTCCAAACTCTCCTATATTCGCTAATAGAATCGGACTCAAAGTTCAAGATACAATCACCTGTGCAAGATTCAGTTACCACAACCCAGCCATTTCCGGCTCCCCAGCTAGAAACTTTGTGGAAGACTGCGCAATACCAAACTGCACATTCTGTAACAAAATGCAGAAGAGCAAAAAATTCAAAAGCTCCTACACCGGGCTTCAATACTTTTGCAAACTGAGAGGGCACTGCACAACCAAAAATGTTGTCTACCTTCTCACTTGTAAAAAATGTCGTAAACAATATGTAGGTGAAACAAAACGCGAATTTCAAATAAGAATCAAGGAACACCTTAGGGACATACGCCTAAATAAGGAAACACCAGTAGGCAATCACTTTAATCACGATTCTCACAACTTTGAGGATGTTACATATCAAATTATTGAGATCCTCCGTTCGGACCCAGAATCCACAATAAGCACCGTCAACAGACGCAAGAGAGAATCATACTGGATCTATCAACTCCATATCCTCCATCCGGTAGGGATCAACATCTCCGGGTAGTCAGAAAATTCTTTCAGCCAAAACCTAGTTTAAATTTTAATTAATTTAATTGAATTAAATTTTCGAAAAATCTTTAAAAATTCTTCTTCTCCAAAACTACTGGACCAATTTCAACCAAACTTCACAGAAATCTTCCTTGCATATATCTCTACCAAATTCCTTCAAAAGATTAAAATCTGCGCAAAACTTGAATTTTAATGAATTTAATTGATTTAAATTTTCGAAAAATCTTTAAAAATTCTTCTTCTCCAAAACTAATGGACCAATTTCAACCAAAATTCACAGAAATTTTCCTTGTAAGAATCTCTTCTTAATGTCTTCAAAAAGATAAATTCTGTCTATAACTTGAATTTTAATTAATTTAATTGAATTAAATTTTTCGAAAAATCTTTAAAAAGTTCTTCTTCTCCAAAACTACTGGACCAATTTCAGCCAAACTTCACAGAAATCTTCCTTGCATGAATCTCTACCAAATTCCTTCAAAAGATTAAAATCAGTGTAGAACTTGAATTTTAATTAATTTGATTGATTTAAATTTTCGAAAAATCTTTAAAAATTCTTCTTCTCCAAAACTACTGGACCAATTTCAACCAAAGTTTACAGAAATGTTCCTTGCATGAATCTCTTCTTAATTCCTTAAAAAAATAAATTCTGTTTAAAACTTGAAGTTTGATTAATAAAATTAGATTATTTTTTTGAAAAATCTTCTTTTTTAAAACTATTGGACCAATTTTAACCAAACTTCACACGAATCTTCCTTGCATGAATCTTTTTTAAATTCTTTAAAAAAAATGTCCATGTAGAACTTAAATTTTAATAAATTTAATTAAATTGAATTTTCGAATAATCGTTAAACAATCTTCTTCTCCAAAACTACATGACCAATTTCAACCAAACTTCACAGGAATCTTCCTTGCATGAATCTATCCCAAATTTCTTCACGATCGGATGAAAAGCTTTGCCCCTGTGGCTAGGCTTATTTTTCGCTATATGAAACAGTTTGATGTTAATAAAATTTTAAAAACATTTCTGCTCCTTAATTACTTATTGGATTTCATTCTGGTGTAGCATGAATCTTCTTTGGATAGACCTCTATTGTATTCCTTGAAGAAATTTGTAGTCTAAATGTCTAAAAGCCAGTGGAGCGATACAGGGCCATCTTGGCCCTCTTGTTTTAATCATGTCCCTCTATCTATCTGTCTGTCCGATAACTTAACATTGCCCATTTCGGGAGCATTCATGTTTCTCAAAGACATCTTGTTTTCTATATACCCATATAACCTGTGAGTCTTTTTAACTCTTCCCCAAACAACACCTGGTTTTGATGCCTTAGTAGAAAAAGTTTTGGAATACATTGAGTGAAACAAACAAAATGTTGATAATCAGTAGTTTCTTCTTTTCGATCAGTATTATCAATACATATTCTGAATTTGTCATATCAAATCTAAATCCTATGTTGTTGGTACTCAGTTGAATCTTCTCGCAGAGACGATTCTAATGTCTACCCACAATATAGAATTTGATAAACAATAAATGAGATAAGATAAATACTTCATTCTGAAGAGCCATAAATTTTCGAGGGTTCAACGCAACACTGTTGTAACTCAGTTTTATGAAAATACAGGAGATGGAAAAAAATACAAAAAAATGAAATTCTGAAGATTTTGTGATAAAATTATGTTCCCCAAAACTGGACACCACATGTTTTAACTGTATATTTACAGATGTAAATCACAAATGGACCTAAAGAGACATATGGAGACCCACAACACTGGAAAACAGTATGTTTGTGGAGAAAAGGGCTGTAACTATGCTACAAAATGTTACGGAACATTTGCTAGTCATGTTAAACATGTACATCAGGTATGTAAAGGTAGTCCACCCCTAATGAGATTCATGCAACATTGGAATGATTTGGGCAATGTTGTTTACATTTGTGCGGTGGAACATTCCAACGCCAAATGCGTATGACGTCGCCTTAGTAGGTCAGATATGTAATGAATGTTTACAACATCGCACAAAATATCCAATGTTGAATGAATCTCATTAGGGCTAGATTACCTTAAACATGTGTTTACAATATCTACACTCAATATGTATGTGGAGAGAAAGATTACACATGCCCTACAAAATGTTATAGCTATTTTGTCTGTTATGTTAAACAAGTACATCAAGTATGTAATACATACAATGTATGACAATATCTACACACAATATGGATGAAAATGATATGCTAGGGCACTATGACCTTCCTCTGCACAGGATTCTGTCATCTTACTTGCAGCTTTGGTTGCAAGGATGAAATGTATCTTGTGACATTAAACAAGTTGTTACTCTGTTGACCAGTCATTAATGTGACGGACTCTCAATACTTGAGGCCAAGAAATAAAAATGCATTATATTTTATACCATGAGTTTCTTGTTCATCAATGTATATTTGTTGTTTGCAGTCTACAGGACCCAAATACCGGTGTCATGTATGTAGTGCCAGCTTTACATGTGGAGCCCATCTCACTAGGCACTTGAAGGCTATACATAAATTCAGCTGGCAGTGAATGAAATATTTTTTGGTGTTTCTGGGTGTAAAACTTTGTGGGAAATGAAGAAATTGCTTGTTACAAGCAATTTCTTCATTTTCCACAATGTTTTCCAAAGCCTTTATCTTGAAGGGCGTCAAAAAGCGTGAATGTTTGCGTTAAACAGTTGACCAAGTCACCAATGTGTCATCAATTTCAAATCTTTTTCATCCCTGTATATTTGTTGTTTACAGTCTACAGGACCCAAATACCGGTGTCATGTGTGTAGTGCCAGCTTTACACGTGGAGCCCATCTCACTAGACACTTGAAGGCTGTACATAAATTCAGCTGGCCATCAGGACATTCTAGGTTCAGGTGAGCAATGATACTGATAAGAAGTATTAGATAAAGGCTGTATCTATGAAGATTTCACATGAAATAAACATTTAAATGGGTGCAGAGGATTGGATGTTTCTATTGCTTAGAATTTACTACACAGGCTCTATCTGACTTTGTGTTCACTAGTGATTCATAGGAGCAGGTGTGGATATGTATAAACGTCGCTTAAACAAGTCAGCACTCTCATTTTTGAGAAATGTAGTGGCGAAATTTTAGAATATGCTGCAATTTCATTGGTCCAAATAGCAGGTCAAACACTAATTGGATAAAAGCTCCCCCCCCCCTAATAATCAGCATTTGCTTTTTTTGCCACAATATTTTGTGCTATATTTTTTCACTAATCCTATGGTAATTAACATCAAGTTTCTTTTCTGCCAAAGCTTTAAAATTGGAGCAGTAAAAAATCTGTTTTATCAGAAATGATTTTAAGATTTTTAACCCATTACCACTGAGTGACACATTTTGACACCCCACAAGATAAATGCTGTAGAAGGCAGATTGAGAAATGAAGAAATTGCTTGCGACAAGAAATTTTAAAAACATTGTGGGAACTGAAGAAATTGCTTGTGACAAGCAATTTCTTCATTTCCCACAATGTTTTCTACCAAACATAAATTTCGAATATTTTTAATGCTTCAGGTATAGAATGCACGAAGATGGAACAATGCGACTACAAACTGTGAGATATGAGACTGTAGATCTAGCTCCACATCCAGATGCCCTGCCAGATCAACATACAGAGACCCTGCCAGAGCAACAGCAATCTCCAAACAAGGCTGTGGTTACTCATGCCAATAACGAAGGTGCGGAGCTAGAAACGGATGCCAAACCTGGCACTGCAAACTCTGGTGACGTACATGCTGAGACTCATGCAAACCTTGAAGAGTTTGACGCACTAGACAATGAAATGGCTGAACATCTTACTAACTCTGAAAATGTTGAAACTGGAACATATACTATGCATGACCAGTTGGACAACATGAATAATGCATTAACTGAGAACATTCCTGCTACAAGTAGTATTCAAAGAAAAACTTTGACCATGAAAAGTGATCAGGTAGGCAAAATGAATGCTACTGTCATAGATACAAACGAGAAATTAATCGGAGAATCGAAAGAGAACATGGAGACAGATGAGACTGCAGGGGTTGATCCGAACTTGAGTATGGTGCAGTTGAGCATTACAAAAACGACGGACGGTAAATTCTTGTTGAAGACCGCCGGCTGTGCTATGGAGGAGCCAATGACGATCATGATGTCCGATTACTCCAGTGAAGAACTTCAGGGAAATATGTATAACTTACAAATGTTGGGTGATGTTGCTTTACAGAACAAGGCATTGTAAAAACATTGTGGGAAAACTACTCCGGTGAATAAAATGGAGAAAATATTGTTGCTTTTTAACCCAATACCAGACGGCAAAGTTTAAGCTTACCTAAATTGAAAAAAGTTGCAGACGACATTTTAGATATGATGAAATTTTGAAATTGTACATCTTTTGGGGTAGAAAACATGTGGGAAATGAAGAAATTGCTTGTCACAAGCAGTTTTTCATGTTCCACAATGTTTACCAAAGCCATTATCTTGTGAGTCAAAAAGAGTCAATGTGTGGTAATGGGTTAACAAAAACCTTGTAACTGCAGCTTGTTTTAAGCTGTAGTTAAGAGGTTTTTGTTGAAAAGCAGTGATATGTATGACTTACAAATATTTGGTTATGTGGCCTTGCAAAAATAAGGCATTGTAAAAACATTCTGGTGAAATTACTTGGTGAATAAAATGAAGATAATATGTATGACTTACAAATATTGGGTTATGTGGCCTTACAAAATAAGGCATTGTAAACATTTTCATAAAATTACTCAAGCGAAGAACTTCAAGGAAATATATATATAACTTACAAAAGTTAGATCTAGGTGATGTGGCCCTACAAAACTAGGCTTTCTATAAACATTGTGGTAAAATCTGTACAGTAAGGAACTTCAAAAAATATAATGTAATTATAAATATGGTGATGTGGCCTCATAAAAATAGTGAGATAAAGAACATGGACTTGTTTGCCAAACGGAGATATATTAGGTCTAGGATGATCTGATATGAAAGCTTGTACAGACAACATAATTGGTGTTGATATTGATCGGATATGCTTAAAATATAACAAAAAGTATTGAAGCAAAAAGAGAAAACGCTTGTTATCAGCATTTTCTTTTGTTGCCTCAATGTTTTCCCAAGCCTTTTCTTTTGGGGAAGTCAAAACCAGCTCTTGTTTTGAAATAATTAAAATGAGAGAATTTTTATTTTACTTAGATACCAGCATTTTTCATAGATATGAAAAGAATGTTATTTTTTAGTCAAACTGATTATGATTTAAATTACAGGCCTGAAGATAAAAGTTGCTTTTATGAGAACACTTGTAAATATCAACAGATAAAGAATGGTTAATGGTTAATGCAATGTTTTATTTATTTTTCATGTAATCCTGTGTATCTCATTTAGACAATTCAAACGAGTACCCACAACATTTGGTTTTGATTTGAACAAATAAACTAAACCTATTACCACTCGTTGAAGCTTTTTGAAGCCCTACAGGATAAAGGCTTTGGAAAATACTGTAGGAAATAAAGAAACGTGACAAATAATTTCTTCATTACCGACATTGTTTTCTTCTGAAAGACAAAAAATATAGAATTTCATTCACTCGAAATTACCATCAGCAAATTTGGACCTGTCTAATTAATGGTTAAAATCTTCCTATTATCTCTCTTTCTAATCCAATGTTGCGTGGTCAAGCCTTACAAATCAGGCATTGCAAATGTAACCTGAACCTACAGTCATATATTTTCTTTTTTCATGTTTTATATATTGTTAAAGTTACTTTAAAAAAATGCTTAAGCATAATCCAAAAAATTGTTTTTCAAAGAACTTCATGAAGAAAAAAAAATTGAAGACTAAGATAGTTTATGAGTGCCAGAAGTTTATCAGTGGGCTTTTGGAGTATTTTTCTGGAGTATTTTTCTGTAGACATGGATATGAATTTTTTTAAAACACAGTCTTTATTTCATTTAACCGGAACTCGTTTTATCCATTAAATTTGATCCTTTCTTTGGTTAGCACAGTTTGCTACTATGAATGTATTTCAGTATAATTTGGCATGAAAAGTCTTTATTTCAAGAATGGTCAAGGTCTGATCATATTTGCTTATACTTGTATAACAATTATCCATAGAATTGATGCTTTGTTTGCATTTTATACATTGTGATGTTTCACATTAAGTTTTCAGTATTAAATCCAAATTCCTGTTTTAAACTCTCGTTGGTGTAATTTTTAGCTCCCCTGAGCTCTCCATGTTTCCCAAACTATTCCTACAAAGGATGTCAAAACCAGGTTTTGTTTTGAAAAGTGTGAACCTTTTATTTGTGCCTAGCTAAAACACATTGTCAGGAATCTTATGACATTATTTTGTTTTCCCTTTCTCGTTAACTCTTCTCAGGGTGGTCCATTTTCAAAAGCTGCCGTGAACAACAAAATGATTGGTAATAAATATTGTATTTGTGTAAAATACAGCTTAGAAATATTTAGTCAAAAGGAGAAAATGCTTATTATCAGCATTTTCTTCGTTTGCCTCAATGTTTTACCAATTCTTTTCTATCAGGTAAGTCAAAACCAGGTCTTGTATGGAAAAGGGTTAAGCTATTCCACCTATCATTAGATACCAAACAATCTGTGCAATTTTGCCTTTGCCGTTTCCTGTCACAAAGGAAATTGACTTGAGTATCCTGATATTACCAATCTGAAAACTTAACCCTTTCCCAAAAAAGACCTGGTTTTGACGTCCCTAATAGATATGTCTTGGGGAAACATTGAGACAAAAGAAGAAACTGCTGATATTCAGCAGTTTCTTCTTTTGCCTCAATATTTTCTATGCCATATTTTACACAAATTATATCTTTAATAACTTCAATTTTGTCATTTTTTGCAGTTTTTGAAGTGGATCACCCTAAAAGTTTGCCGTTTGGTAATGGTTCAACCCACTACCAAACAGCAACAAGAACTCTTGCAATGCCCACAAATACCCCCACTACAGAGTGTCCCAAAAAAAACGGAACCCTATTTCAAAGTCAAATATTTTAAAGCGAAAGCATAAAATCTAATTTTTGAATTTGCAGTACTAAAGGTACATTATTTTTGCATATTTGTTTTAAATTTCACTTCAAAATATTGATTGGTTCAAAAGTTATATGAAATTTAATAAAGACACTAAAAAACCGTTTTAACACGAAATCGATTTTTGCGTCTTGTTTGTTCGTATAAGCGCACTGACGGTCAACTGTTGAGTTCTTTACCGTTGTACAAGTATGTACCAATTTTCTCAAAATTTATTAATATGAAAGCGCCACATAAACAAAATGAGTCCGTAAGGTGGTTGTTTGAAATAATTTTAACCCTTTCCCAGACCACAAAAAGTTAGGGTGGACTGGATTGAAAGCTGTTGCCGATGACAAAATTGACGCTGATAAAGACAGAATTTGCGTAAAATACTGCACAGAAAATATAGAGGCAAAAGGAGAAAATGCTGGTGACCATTATTTTCTTCTTTTGTCTAAATACTTTCTCAAGCTAATTCTCTCATGGATGTCAAAACCAGGTCTTGTTTGGGAAAGGGTGAAAGTACTTGGCATTTGAGCGCTGACCGGCATGTTGTAGAGTAATGAAATAACTGCTTATGATTACATGTATTATGAATCTTTGATACACTTTAATATTTTGTTTGTATTCATTTTTTGTTTTGGTTAAACCACAGCTCTACTTTAACAGTTTATTTGTTAGCGGCAAAGATGAAACAAATATGCACTATTATAAGTAAAATGTTTCAATATCACTTTTGTATTGTATTAAACAATTGTGAGGAGTCAAGAGTAGGGGCGCGCTGCGAATGGAAAGATCGATATCGTGTTAAAATGGTTTTCCGGGTGCATTCATTTGAATGCCAATATTTTCGACACCAATAAACATTTTTCAATCAAATTTTGACTGCTGATAGAAAACTGTCGTTTCTATTGCATATTCAAATTTGGTGGAGACATATCACTTAATACATGAGCAATTTACTTTCAAAAATGGGTTCCGTTTTTATTGGGACACTCTGTAGAGCATTGTCACTGAAAAAGTGCTATTAGTCAAACAGTTCTACAGTTGGATCATGAAAACGGATTTCAAACAAAGTCCATATTGTGACCTTGGCCTTTGACCTATGTGACCCAAAAATAAAAGGCACATCCTTGGCTCAAGGGCAACAACAGTGTAAAGTTTCCTCATCCTAGGTCAAAGGGTTCTTGACTTAGAGCACGGATACAGATTTTAAAAAAGCCCAATTGTGACCTTAATGACCTGTGACCTTCATGACCCCAAATACAATAGGACACCGCCTTTGGACATTGGCAACAAGTGTTGAAGTTTCATGATCCTAGGTCACACAGTTCTCGAGTTAGAGTATGGAAACAAAAAAGTCTATGGTAGGACGGACGGACAGACACAGTGAAACTAATATACCCCTCTACTTTATAGGTGGGGTGTAAAAATTCAGATTCCCATATTATGCTCCCCGAAGGGAGAGCATATAGTCGCCGCTTCGTCTGTCCGTCCGTCCGTCCGAAGCGATTTCTCCATAACCCTTGGGCCAAATCAAATGAAACTTACCATGTGAACTCCCTATGACAAAATGCCGATTTACCTTTTCCAGATTTTTCAATTTGACGCCTCGTCATGGGAAAAGGGGACTTAAGGTTAAATACAGTTTTTCTCTAATTTCTCCTAGTCTAATGGTCAGAATTTGATGAAATTTCATATTTGAGTAGCAAATCAGATGCCCTTGACAATAAACTATTTAAAATTTGTGTATACAAAATATGTCATGGAAAAAGGGGGCTTAACATTTGTTAGCTTTATATTAGCTCTGCATGGCATATATTTATTGTGACAATGCCTTATTCGGGGAGCATTGTCCGTCTCTGACGGCTCTTGTTGATAGATGTTGCTGACGACAATGTCAAGCAAATAAGATTTTATGTTTTGGTATTTTTGAGAAGAAAAGATTGTGGGAAATAAAACATAGCTTGTCACAAGATTTCCAACCTCAGTCCAAATATGGTGCAAAAAATGTGATTTCGATGTTAGTGTAGAACTGGAGATCCAAAGAATAATCAAGAAAGAAACACAGTAATTTTAGCATTTATTCTGAAAAACAAAAATCTTCTAAGTACAAAAGTGCAATGATAATTTTCTTAACTTTTAACCCTTTTCCCTACGATAAAATTTAACCCTTTCCCATACAAGACCGGGTTTTGACGTCCCTAATAGAAAAGACTTTCGAAAACATTGAGACAAATGAAGAAACTGCTGTTAACCAGCAGTTTCTCCTTTTGTCTCAATATTTTCTTTGCCTAATTTTACACAAATTCTATCTTTAATAACATCCATTTTGTCATTTGTGGCAGTTTTTGAAGCAGATCACCCTAAAATATTGACGTTTGGGAAAGGGCTAAGACAGGTTCAACTTGAAGGAGGATATAGACAACAAAATCAGTGTTGCAGTCTTGAAAACTTGTAATTCTTGGCATGAAAAGCGTGAAGAGAAAAGGAGAAATTTCTTGAAATGAGTTTTCTTCCTTTCTCTCGATGCTTTCCAAAGTTTTCTTGTCTAGAGACATCAAAAGCAGGGCTTGTCTGGGAAAGGGTTAAAATAATTAACTAAGCTATTTACCAGGCAATTAATTTAACCCTTTCGCAAACAAGACCTGGTTTTGACGTCCCTAATAGAAAAGGCTTGGGAAAACATTGAAACAAAAGAAGAAACTGCTGATAACCAGCAGTTTCTCCTTTTGTCTCAATATTTTCTGTGCCATGTTTTACACAAATCATGTCTTAATTAGCATCATTTTTGTCGTCTGCAGCAGCTTTCAAATCAGATCACCCTAAAATTTTGTCATTTGGGAAAGGGTTAAAGACTTGCCCAGGATTTTGCACATGCATTGTCACCATGGGCAATCACATGCCACAAGATTTTTGATAATTGTCAATAATTCTGTTAGAACATAAAAGTTTGAATTTGATTTGAAGCAGAGGTGGAAAAAATGTCACAATTTTGCTAGATGTGAAAGATGTTTCAAATATCAACAGGTAAAAAGTTATTGCTGACTAACTTAAATTTTATTTGGTCATCAATAACTTTTTCATCAGTTGACTTTTAAAATATCTACATTTTCCAGCAAATCTTTTATATATTTTTGTCATTTCTGCTTCGAATCGGTCACATAATTTATTTAAACTAAATTATCGAAGATTTTCTCCAACTGTCATTGAGGTGCCTGTTTCCCCACCCTGATTATGAACATTTGTCTAAATCAAACATACATGTTTTTCCAAAACATGACCTGGTGTTAGCCCTTTCTCAAACATGCCCAGATTTGATGTCCCTAGTACAAATAAATTGGGGAAACATTATGGGAAAAGAAGAAATTGCTTATAACCAGCAATTTCTGCTGCAACTTTTCCCTCAATATTTTCTCTGCTACAAAATATCTATTTTGTACTGTTAATCCATTACCACACAATGACTCTTTTTGACCCCCTACAAGATGGTGGCTTTGAAAAACATTGTGGAAAATGAAGAAATTGCTTGTAACAAGCAATTTCTTCATTTCCCACAATTTTTTCTACCCAGAAAGATCAAAGAATGCGAATTTTTTTTCAATTCATATTGTCGTCTGCAGCATCTTTGAATTTGGACAAGTCCAAAAGTTTTGCTGTTTGGTAATGGGTTAACAAATTTAAAGTCATTTTGTTGTTTGCAACTCCATTCAAACTGGACTGGTCTAATATTTGGGTAAGGGAGCAGCCTTGACCATGTCCAAATCAAGATCTGGCCCCGGTTTCTCGAAAAAACTTAAGTACGTTCTCATGCTCAAATCTGAGCACCGTGCTCAAATCGCACGAAATCCATGTGAACTTCAATCGAATACCCTTCAACGTTGGAGAGTATTCCTTTGAAGTTGAGCATGTTCTCATGAGTTTGTACTTAAGTTTTTTCGAGAAACCGGGCCTGGTTTTGACATCCCTAATAATATATATATATAGTAATAATTATAAAAGGTTTTAGGAAAACATTGAGACAAAAGAAGAAAATGCTGATAACCAGAATTTTCTTCTTTTGCCTCAATATTTTGCAAGCCTTTCTGTTAGTGATATAAAAACTTTAGGTCATGTTTGGGAAGGTGTTAATAATGGTTGGTATTAGTAGTGTATTTCATAACCATCTCCAAAATTCCCTCATAATACAGGTTTAAAGAAGGTTTAATCCCATTTCGTCTACTCCCAATTCGTCTACTCCCAATTTGTCTACTATTTTGGACATAAGTCCCATTTCGTCTACTCTTCTCTACTTTGTATATCAATATGATATTATATGGTTTTTATCAAAATGTTTGCATTTGAATATATTGACTTAATCTCTTTTCTTAAAACAAAAATAATGTTGTTTGGTGATGATTTTACATGAAAGTAGACCAGTTGGGACAGTATAAGAATTGGGACTCAATGCACTTAAAAAACAGTAGACGAAATGGGAGTAGACCAATTGGGATGTTACCATAAAGAAAATTCTGCTTAATAATAACCATTGCCATGAAACAAAAAATAATAGAGTTTGCAACCAATACAAGGTAGTGTTCTCTCCAGCCAAATTAACTGTAGAGACTAGACTACAACTTAACCCTTTCCCAAACGACAAAATTTTAGGGCAGCCTAAGTTAATAACTATTGCAGACGACAAAATGAATAATTTTAAAGATAGTATTTTTGTATGATATAGTAAAGAAAATATTGAGACAAAAGGATAAACTGCTGGTTATCAGCAGTTTCTTCTTTTGTCTCAATGTTTTCCTGGTTATCAGCAGTTTATTCTTTTGTCTCAATGTTTTCCTGGGCCATTTCTTCCTGGGACATCAAAACCAGGTCTTGTTTGGGAAAGGGTTAAAGTATATCGGTGTAACGCCCTTACACCTTTCAAAGTTCCCTAGCAGCTAAAATGTAAATCAGTTAGGCAAAAAACCATCTTGAAACTGTCAAATTCCACAACCAAACAACAGATAATGTTTTCATTCCATTGATTCATTATCAGTACCATGTTGACAAGTCCATACTGCAAGAAGACTATAACCTATTACAAGGATATAGGTTCTTAGAGGAAGGGTTAACACTCTCCCAAACAAGACCTGGCTTTGACGTTCTATGAAGGAAAGGTTTCGAAAACCAATGCAATTGAAGAAGAAATTTCTGATATCCATCATTTTCTCCTTTTGTCTTGGTATTTTCTAAGCTATAAAATGCACAAATTCTTTATATCATCAAAACATGCACCAATTTTGTTGTCTACAGCAGCTTTCAAATTGACCAACTATAAATCAGCATTTTGGGAAAGGATAAACTTTTTTCATAATATCAGTCAAAATTTCATCCAATGAAATGCAACTCAACATACTGATATTATACTTGAGATCATCAGAATAATTATTTGAGTGATAAAATTGTACAAAGTTCCACTAACAATAACTTTATCAAAAGGGGTACATTTTTGTCATTTTCAATAGCCTTTCTAACCACCAATCAAAAGAGTATGCTTGTAAGATTCTGGAGGCCATTAAGATGAACTATTCACTGCTGTTGCTTGTGACAACCAAAAGCCAAGCCTTGTCTGTAGTGTAACATTATTGGTGCAGAATCATGATTGTCATTGAAAGCCAAATATAATGTGAGTTTTGATTGGTCAATTTATAAATACATGTAGATTTTCCAGGATCATGACATGTTATCAATGTCCATCACATATTTTTTGATAACAATGATTAATAATAATAAATTTAATAAGATCTGGTTTTAACCCATTCACTGCCTTACCCCGAGCGTGACTCGAGATAAAAATTGCTTGCCGTGTGCCTATACCCCAAGTGTCACTCGGGGTAAATCATATTCCATATTACTGCCAAATAAAAGGTAAGGGAGGAATTTCTTTTACGAATTTCCATTTGCTATTATGAAAAGCTTACTTTCCTCGATATTTTTTTGTCATGTCAAACAAAATCAATACTTTTTTTGCTGGTTTTTGTGTCAAAGAAGTTAAATCTAGAAATGATTTTAACAGTGACAAATGCTGATAGGCAAAACAAGATTTTGTTTTTGCTAGCTGATATGTTATATAGTAAATCTGTAAAATGCTTCCAATAGCAGTGATAATGATTCACGTTCAAATTCTAAATGAGGCAATGAGAGAATTGGCATAAAGAATGCAAAATTCTTCAACCCTTTGCCATGTTGGTCATGGCAGCTATATGAGATAGAAAATTTACTAAAAACTGACATTTCTTAACAATTCAAATTGCTGTAAAAACATTTTATGACAAGATATCATTGTACAATTTAAGATAAGATATTGAGGAACATGTATAAAACAAACTGTGAAACATACAAAATTTGGTGTAAATCTATGAGGTACTTTTAAAGTTAGAATCAAGTTTCTAACTCAGGCGTGATCTAGCACCAAATAGTCATACTATTCCCCCGCATATAGCCTGCACTTATATACGGTAGTGAAGGGGTTAATCAGATTGATTCTTTGTACTCAATACATGAAAACCCCCAATGTAATTACAAAAGTAACAAATAAGGTACAAGCTTAGAGATTTCTCAAAACCTGAGTTTGTCAGCATACAAAAATAGATAAATATAAATGAGCCAGAATCTGGAAAAAACATCCCTTATAGCATTTGAGACAGCCATGTTTCAAGACCACAATCTGCCTAAGTGCAGTCTGACCAGGATCAATACTACTCCCCCTACGGTTGCTACAGGTCAGGAAAAAGCTATTGGAGAACAACATGGTTCCTAATCAGACTGCGTGTATATGCAGGCTGATCTGGACCATGTTGGTCTCAAAAGCCTTAACCCATTACCAAACAGCAAATTTTAGACTTGTCCAAATTCAAAGATGTTGCAGACGACATACAAAATTTAAGATGTTTTGGTATTTTTTGGGTAGAAAACGATGTGGGAAATGAAGACATTGCTTGCCATAAGCAATTTCTTCATTTTCCACAATGTTTTCTAAAGCCTTTATCTTTTGAGGAGTCAAAAAGAGTCAATGTGTGTTAATGGGTAAACAGACCTTTTTCCAAATCCAGGCTCAAATGTAAATAAATGCAAACAATGCAAAATTTTACACTGGAAGATGCCGACAGACGACAATCCTTTCCTAAATAATACCTTGTTTTGATGTCCCTAATAGAAAATGATTTGAAAGCATTTATGCTAGAAAAGAAAAGCTTATAATCAGCTTTTTCACCTTTTGCCTGAATAGTTTCTGTGTTACGATTTGCATACATTCTAATGTTATGAAAAAAAATTCACAAATCTTGTCTTATTTGAACAAACACTTTTTGGAGCTTGGGAAAATGTAAATAAATGTAAAGTTGTTAACAGAAAAAGAATTTTCAAAAAAGAAAAGCAATTGTGGAAAGGAGTAAAATTTCTGCATTTTTTTCTTTTCCCTCACTACTTTCATAAGCATTTTTCACTGGGAATTCAAAATTGGGAAAAGACAACAAAGATAAATCATTTTGTACAGATAGCCAGTCTCACCAACTTAACCCCTTTCAAACCAAGACCTGGTTTTGATGTCCCTAATAGAAAGGGTTTGGGAAAACATTGACATAAAAGAAGAAAATGCTGATAATCAGCATTTTCTCCTTTTGACTTAATATTTTCTAAGTCATATTTTATACAAATTCTATCTTTAATAACTTCCATTTTGTCATTTGTGGTTGTTTTTGAAGTGGAACACCCTTAAATTTGGCCGTTTGGGAAAGGGTTAATCCTTTTCCAAACAAGAACTGATTTAAATCTTCAGAAATGGTGGGAAAAGAATAGAATGCTGATAACAAGTTTGTACATGGGCACTGGTAATTTTGTACTCTGCCCATGGATACATGTGTACTCATTTTAGCCTTATCCCTTTTCCGAACAAGATCTGATTTTGATGTCCTGAATACATAAACCTTCGGAGCACATCAAGGTAAAAGAAGAAAATGCTGATAATCAGCATTTCCTCATTTTCCCTGCAATCTTTTCTGTTTTGTGTTGCACACAAATTCTGTCTTAATCAATATCCATTCCTATGTCTGTAGCAGCTTTAAAATCAGAACAGTATAAAATTTGATAGGAAAGGGTTAGCCAGGTATTACACACTAAATAGGGATGAATCAGATCAATAAAACTTCACTAGCATCACTGTATCTCTATAATGCTATGTTCTGAGGCGCGTTCTTTAGAGCGAGATTTTTTAAGATTTCTTAAGATGTTTTTGATACAGCGTCTTTGAGACCAAGATTATAAACGAGGTGTTCCGAATGTTCCATACTTCATATAAATGATGTCATCATGACGTCATTTGTATGAAGTATGGAGCATTCGGAACTCCGCGGTTTTTTAATCATGGAGCATTCGGAACAACTCGGTCAATTCTCTCCCATATAGATTCTACAGAATTTACCGAGGAGTTCCGAAATAAGTAAAGAGTGATGGCGGCTCGCAGCGATCGTCTAAAAATCTTGCTCAAAAGAGTGCTTTATCCTAAAACATCTTAAGAAATCTCAAGATATCTCAAGAAATCTCGCTCTAAAGAACGCGGCTCAGGTCTCACTGCCAATCAAATCAACTTGATGAAGCCTAGCCAAGCATTCAAGTACAGATCAAGCTCAGTCTGCATGGGTGATCTGCAGCTACAGATCCAGGATTTCTATGAGGGGGTTCGAATACACTTATAGGAGGGTTCGTTTTCCTAGTATTACACAATTGTGACTGAATTTCTGCATGAAAATGAAATATTCTGGTTACAGAGGGGGGTTCGTTTGAACCCCCGAACCCCCTCTGGATCCGCCACTGATCTGGAGTATTTGGGTGGTCAAACCTGATCTGCATTGCTTGAGCCTCCTACCCGAGTTAGAGATCAAGAAGAAGTCATTTTGGCGGGTTTAATCCATTCCCACACAGTAACGCTTTGATACTCCTCAAAAAATGCTTGGGGAAAATGTTCAGGAAAATGAAGAAATTGCTTGTTACAAGCATTTTCTACATTATCCACAATGTTTTATGAACCCAAAATGCAAGTATTTTCAAAATTACATCATCTTAAAAATGTCTAAAACTTTGTTGAATTTGGCCTAGTAAAAAAATTTGTCATCTGGTAATGGGTTAATCAGAGAATTTTGGCAATCAAGTTGATCTGATTGGCAGTGGGAACACAGTATAAAGTCTATTTCAACAAGCTGAATATCATCTCTCTAGCTGTGACTTCTGTATTGCATCTTCCACAACGTTTCGGAGTTGACTGATGGTTTTTCTGGGATCATCACTCTTCACAACAGCACTTCCTGACACAATCATGTTAGCTCCCGCCTGTAATGGAACATTATCAAAGTTACCAGAAGACAAAATTTTAGTCCAGTCAATATTCAAATATGATGCAGATGACACTTTCAAGAGAATGAAACTTTAAATTTTTTTACTTTCTGGGTAAGAGACATTGTGGGAAATGAAGAAATTGCTTGTCACAAACAATTTCTTCATTTTCCACAATGTTTTCCCATGCCTTCATGACGTGGGGCACCAATTTAAAGCATCAATGTGTGGTATTAGGGATAGTACAAGCGATAGAAGTAGAGTAACAGATAAGAGGGGGTGAACACATTCTAATTTTTCATTATAAATCCAAACCCTATGATGTGGGAAAACATTTTTCTGTGCTTTCATTTGAATGTTTCAAGAAATCATGGGGTGAACATTTCCCAAAATTCACATGTCAGTGCATTAGATACTAATCCCATCATACAATGTCGCCTGCAACTTATCTGTTATCCATGACAGTAGAAATTGAAACAAGAGTTGTCCGCGGACAACGTAGCTCGCCTATACGGGAGCTTGTCACAAAAACAGCTAATTTTTTAAAACTAGGTCTAACGTCAAGGTCACTAGGTCAAAGGTCATGGTCCCAAATGAAAGGTCTTGTCGAGATGAATCCATGTATGAAATATCAAGGCTGTATCTCTAATAGTGCCTGAGATATAGGCCAGGTTAAAGTTTTTCAAAAGTAAATCAAACTCCAAGGTCAAGGTCACTAGGTCAAATGTCATGGTCCCAAATGAAAGGCCTTGTCGAGATGTATCTATGTATGAAATATCAAGGCTGTATCTCTAATAGTGCCTGAGATATACCAGGTTAAAGTTTTTCAAGTGAAGACGGGACGGGATGCGACGCCGACACTAGGGCTGTGACATTAGCTCCCCGGACATAAAGTCCTGGCTCGCTAAAAATTATCCAGAAAAAAAATTATTTCAAAAACTTCAAAAGCATCCATATTTCCCTCTAAAATTCCTTGGTTACTGATAATGGATATATTTCACATAGTGATTGGTATCTATTGATGGATAGAATACCTTAACCCTTCTCAGTTTTAAGGTCTAGTTTTGTCGTCAATAAAAGAAAGGCCTGGACAAATATTTAAGCAATAGAAGAAAATGATAGTAAACAGCATTTTCTGCATTGGCCTAAATATTTACTGTTCTAAATAGTAAATAAATCCTTTCAATATCAACATCCATGTTGTTTTATACAGATGCCATTGTTTTGGAACAATACATTTTTATCTATTTTTGATTCGACTTACATCCGCACATTCCTGTATAGTTGACAGACCCACACCACCATCCACCTCTATGTCTACACCCCACCTCTCTCTCAGAAAACGTATCTGAAAATATTACAATTCACAAACATCAGATGAAGGATTTATTCTAATATAGTGTCATCCCTATCTAAAGGGCACATCGATTTTGGCTTATGAGACACTTATTTTTTAGATGTACAATTCGTCCCAGTTCTCCCAGTTTTTTACGCCAAAAAAGATAAAGGCTTGGGAAAACATTGTGGGAAATGAAGACATTGCTTGTCCACAATTTTTTCCAACCCAGAAAGACCAAACAATGTAGGTCTAATATTTCATTCACTTGTTATTTTTGTCTGCAACATCTTTGAATAGAGACAGGTCTAAAACTGTTTTACAAAATGTGTTTGAGAAACACTAATGCCCCCGAAAATGTTAATGTTAAGTTTTCATGTTAAGTTTGCTGAATGACAAACAGATGGACAGACAGACACAAGTAAATATGATAATATGCCCCCAACCTTTGGATACGGGGGCATAAAAATTCTGTCTGGTACTGAGTTAATAATCAAAATGATTTTTACCTTAGGCATCATATCAACCATAAACTTTTGACCTCCAAAGCCTGGTTCCACTGTCATAATGAGCACCATATCAACCATATCTACATAGGGAACCAGCACATCTACTGGAGTTTTAGGCTTGATTCCTATTCCAACCTGTGAAATAAAGAGATATATACTTTTACCCTTTTCCAAACAAGACCAGGTTTTGATGCCCCTTATAGAAAATGTTTGGGAAAAGAAATAAGGTAAAAGAAGAAAACGTTGATCAACAGCATTTTCTCCTTTTTGCCTCAATATTTTCTGGGCTATATTATGTATGTATAAACAAATCCAATTTGTCATATGCAGCAGCTTACAAATCAAGTCAGTCCAAATTTTTCGCCATTTAGGAAATGGCTAATACATATATAGTTTTAACTCTTTACCGCTATCAATCTTTAACACTTTATGGCACAAAAACTAGACAATACGCGATAGTGAATAAAACAAGCTTTAAGTCCCAATGCCTCTTTTCTACTTGTACATCAACTGAGAAACAATCTGAAACCCTCTTGATTGAAATGAAACATCACAGGCCAATTTTGGTAATCAGAAGACCCAATTGCTTAACCTCTAAATCTTTTTCAAATTATAAATACAGGACTTCAAACACGATGTGTTTGTGAATCACAAATACCCTCAATAATGGCCATGCTAAGTTTTCATGTAAAGGATTAATAAGGGTTAACAGAAAGATATCATTGAAAGGATGTTACATACCACATTTGAGCTTTGTATGTCAAATACTTTTGGAGAAAAGGCAAATGTTAAGTTTTTGGACAGACGGCCAGGCGGACATGAGTAAAACAGTATAAGCCCCCAATCTCTCAATATGGGGGCATAAAAAGCTATTGTTAGAAAGAAGATCACAAACATGACCTGGACAGTTTTATCTTTTCCATCCATATTTTTGTTTTTGCAAGCACTTACTTTCATTCCTGCTTCCTTAATTTTCCTGATACAAGTGCCTGGATCATCTGAGGCCTCAAAATGGAAAGTATACTGATCTGCTCCGGCATCTGACATACCCTCAATCCACTGAAAATATGAAAGACAGGAGGATGTAGTCGATGACAAGCAATGTTTCCTTCTGCATCAACGTTTTCATTTAAAAAAATGATTGATTGAATAATTGTGGTTTGTTGACATCAACACTGAAAGGTTGGCTGCTTTCATCCTAGCTGAAATGTCATAATCACAAACCTGATGATGGGTACTGGTTTGAAACCAAGATCAAGAATAAAAGTTTTGGTTACATTAATATAGCAACTATCTTAATCCATGTACTATAGTCCAGTTTCCCGACACACTGCAAGGTAATATGCATGAACTGACTATTGCTGCTGAATTGGCATCAAAAAGCCCCGACTTTAAATGCTCGATTGAAGCCATTTTGCTTTGTGATGGCCCCTAAGCTTAACCTTGTGCACAAATTGACAATACGGGGAATTTTACCCATATAGCTGCTAAGCACTTGGCAGACAGGTTAGATCTTTGTTATTCTGACTGATTTTCTTTTGGAAAAGACAATCAGCAGATAATGAGACAATAAACATACCTGCTCAGGTTTAGAGACCATCATGTGCATGTCAAAAAACACACCTGGAAACTTGGGTCTCAAACACTTCACCACAGGATGACCAAAGGTGAGGTTAGGGACGAAATGTCCATCCATGACATCTAAATGTAAATAATCCGCGCCACTGTCCATCATTCGATGACATTCTGAGGTCAATTCAGAGAGATCTGAGTTTAAAATCGATGGACCTATCTTGCATGTCCGGGTTCCACAATCCGCCATTTTGAACACAATGATCACATGACAGTCACATGACATCAACAAGAAATCAAAATGGCGGCCTCCGGGAAAGTTTGCAGTGTTTTCAGACCAAGTCTGTTTAAAGGAAAAGTAGCCATAGTTACAGGTGGAGGAACTGGGATCGGAAAGGCAATAACACAGGAACTCCTTTACTTAGGTTTGCTATAGTTTTGATCAACTGACAATGCATGTATCCTTTGTTTTGAGCATCATTCCAGATTTTAACCCTGGCATTCTGCTATAGGGGTATAAATGTGCAATCATTGCTTTCTTTTTAATTGGGGTCTTCTCTGATGTAAATATACTAAATACGCTCTTTGACATTTTGAGTTTTCGCTATTTTTCCAAAATGCGAAAATAGCGAAAAATCAAAATATCAAAGAGCGTATTTACATCAGAGAAGACTCGGATTATATATACTTTGCCAAGCATTGTAAGCGGATTACATTTTTTTCTTCATCTCAGCTTCGAGCAGATTTGACTCCCAGGTCGGCCAAATTCATGTGACCAAGTCCAAATATTTTGATGTGAATGCTTATAATTGGTGTTTTTTCTTTTTTGTAAAGTATTTTATTTCAGTTTGAAAATTATTTACTTTTTCCAACTTTTACCCATAGGATGTAAGGTGATGATTGCTTCACGGAAACTGGACAGACTGTCTGAGTCGGCCAAAGTTATTGAAAGTCAGATTACTAAGTCCAGCCCAGCTGAGCTACAATACATGCAGTGTAACATCAGAAAGGAAGAAGAGGTGACATTAATCGTTTCCCAAACAACAAAATATTAGGATGCACCAATATCAAAGCTGCTGCAGACAACAAATTGGATGTTGATAAAATTGGATTTGTATTATATAAGCCAGGAAAATATTGAGGCAAACGGTAAAAATGCTGATTATCAGCATTTTCTTCTTTTGTGTCAATGTTTTCCCAAGCCCTACCAGGTCTTGTTTGGGAAAGGGTTAAATTAGTTAACCCATTACTGCACAGTGGTGCCTTTTTAACACCCAACTCTTTACCATATAATAACACCTTTTGACAACCCACCCCTTACAACATAGTGATGCCTTTGACACTCCACAAGATTAAGGCTCTTTAAAGCATTGTGTTAAATGAATAAATTGCAATTTCTTCATTTCCCACAATGTTTTCAACCCAAAAGGACCAAAAAATGTAAAATTTCATTCATCAGCAAGGAAAAGGATGTGAGGTTAAATTATTTAACCAGAATTTTCCATTGATTTTTTAGCGAGCCGGGACTATGTCCGGGGAGCTAATGTCACAGACCTAGTGTCAGCGTCAGCGTCGGCGTCGCGTCTTCAAAAACTTTAACCTGGTTTATATCTCTGGCACTATTTGAGATAAAGCCTTGATACTTCACACATGGATACCTCCTGCCAAGACCTTTCATTTGAGACCATGACCTTTGACCTAGTGACCTTGACCTTGGAGTTTGACCTACTTTTAAAAAACTTTAACCTGGCCTATATCTTGGCCATTTTTACAGATACAGCCTTGATACTTCACACATGGATACTTCTCAGGAAGACCTTTCATTTCGGACCATGACCTTTGACCTAGTGACCTTGACCTTGGAGTTTGACCTACTTTTCAAAAACTTTAACCTGGCCTTTATCTCATGCACTATTATAGATAGAGCCTTGATATTTCACATATGGATACTTCGTACCATGACCTTGACCTTGAGACCATGACCTTTGACCCAATGATCTTGTCGTGAAGACGACGTTGGCGGATCCACGTAACTCTGGCGGGCCTACGTACGTGACGTTGGCGGGTTGACGAACGCGACGTTGGCGGGATCGTTACGTCATATTATCAATTGTTTTTGTAAATAACGTAAATAAATCAGTCGCATTTCAAACTAAACGAGAGTCACTTGGTTTATTCCGCTTGCGATATTTTTGGTGCCGTGACCGAAACTGGAACATCATGGAACTTGGGCGACTCATGAGGAAGAGACAGTCCCTTACGAGGTTGATTCAACATCATTTAACGAAACTGGAGGAATCACATGGGGATGTCTCGCATTTCGAAACAATTCATTCGGCTTTAGAAAATGAACTTTCGTCCATGGACCAGATAAACGACGAAGTCTGGTCGACGATCGATGAGGACGAAATAGAGAAGGATATGATCGAATCCGAAGAATACCTGCTTGAAGTTCGTCTTCGCATTGGAGATTTATCGGCACAACATCGTGCTATCGCAGAGAATACAACTCCCGTTCGACGATCACGGGAAAACAAGAATTCATCAGAGAATCGCAACAATAGTACATCAATTGTGAGTAAAACTTTCGTACATTCTACACCTGCATTGGAGAAATCGCCCAACGAATGCGGACCCCGTGCCTGTACCGAGAAACCGACCACCGAGACACTTAGAGACCACGTAGAGCGGGCGACAAATCGGGATATCGACGAACACAAACCCACTACGACATTCAGTTCCGTAATACTAGTACCTTGCACTAACGACGCAATACTGAAAACTGCTGTCGCTACGATATCTTCCAGAGAAACCAAGGTAAATACGAACATTCTAGTTGATGAAGGGGCTCAGCGATCGTTCATAGCAGCGCATTTAACAGAGAAGTTAGATTCAGAGAGACGAGAGTCGGAGATGTTTCATCTTACGGCATTTGGGTCAGAATCGACAACATCAACCACAGGACTGGAAATTAACAGTGCAATGCCGGCTATTCCTTCCCACCCTAATTCAGTGAAGGAGCACACGCTGAATACGCCATGTTTATGGAAAAGAGACACTGGAGGTACTAAACGTTTGCGCCCGGGAGGATGTCATGGACACGAGAACAAACACATGTACGCGACCCGTTCGAAGGATAAAAGAAAGGGCGAAGAGCTTAGGACGGGCGTTGATGAGGATCACGGGAGTCGACTACATTTGTGCGGCCGGGAGGATGTCGTGAAGACGACGTTGGCGGATCCACGTAACTCTGGCGGGCCTACGTACGTGACGTTGGCGGGTTGACGAACGCGACGTTGGCGGGATCGTTACGTCATATTATCAATTGTTTTTGTAAATAACGTAAATAAATCAGTCGCATTTCAAACTAAACGAGAGTCACTTGGTTTATTCCGCTTGCGATAGATCTTGACCCTTGACCTTGGACTCTTTTTTTGTGACAAGGTCTCGTATAGGCGAGCTACGTTGTCTGCGGACAACTCTTGTTTCTAGAGGGGGTAATTATGAGGGCCATTTAAGTATTAACTCTGCCAAAACGCACAATTTTGTGCGCTAGGGAAAACCTTGATTAAATCCTTTACTAAATGGCGAAAATTTAGAATGGCTAAATGTGAAAACTGTCATAGTGAAATAGGTCATTTCTATGTAAATTAGGAGGCTTTGGCTTAATTTGAATGAAATGGTTTTAAAACAAATAAATTTTTATTATGATTTATTACAGGGTTAAATGAAATTCACTGTACAAATTGACTGTCTGTTTCAGGTGCATAGTTTAGTTTCCACTACCCTACAAAAATTTGGGAAGCTAGATTTCCTGGTCAACAATGGTGGTGGTCAGTTTCCCAGCATGGCGGGGGATATAAGACTGAAGGGATGGAATGCAGTCATAGAGACAAATCTTACTGGGACCTTCCTCATGTGTAAAGAAGGTAAACTGGGCCCTGTTTTATTAACCCTTTCCCAAACTGCAAAATTTTGAGGCGGACAATTTAAAAGCTGCTGCAGATGACAAAAGGGATGTTGTTATTGGTAGAAGTTGTGTATCAGATTACACAGAAAATATTGAGACAAAAGGAGAAACTGCAGTTTCTTCTTTTGTCTTAATGTTTTCCAAAGCCATTTCTACTAGGGACGTCAAAACCCGGTCTTAATTGGGAAAAGATTAATTTATGAACATTTTATGCACAAACTATGTTACAAGACTTTGATTGAATGAGAAATCAGATTATGCCATGATTTTTATTGCAAAAAATGTTGTCAATTTCGTAAATAAAATGGGGCCATGGACTTGACCATCATCTCCAACTTGAGCCTTGTGGAACTGCTGTTACCGTCAGTTCATCATAAACTTTTAAAGGGGGACCAGCTAGGCTGTCAAAAATGCAAATGGCACAATAATTACAAACCAGAAATAACGTATGAAATTACCAACCTGAAGGGATAGATCACTTATGTCACTTGTTAGCACTCATCAAGCTTTATTAAGTATTTTAAATCCAAGTCAATCAATAAAGTGCGTGTTGGTTCATATTGTCCTTGTTTTTGTTTTGTAATGGTTACATATGCCCAACCTTCAAAAATCAATTACGTCAGAGGTATGTCATCTGTGTTCGGCGAGATTCAACACACCGTACAACCGGCTGCGTCGAAAGTTTGTGAAGACAGATTCGGCATCTGATGTCATGTACATGATAGGTCAAATGAGTTTACTTTTATAAATAAACGAAAGGATCTTTGGTATTCTATAGTTGATAAATATGTGTATAAATGTTCAGTGCTTGTACAAAATAAACCTTTTCATGTATCCCTCGCAAATAAGGTCACAGTCATCGGTACAGCCGGTTGTACGATGTGTTAATACCGCGGAGGTGTATCTCATTGAACTTGACCTTGTCTCGTTTTGAAGTAAAAATAGAATGTGTATACACGCTTGTAAAGGATTGATCTATAGCAAAGGAAAGATGGTTATTCGCCGTGATTGAGGTTTTATGCATTACAAATTGTTTTTCCATGCACAAATATGAGAACCCGAACAGTTCGGAAGCATAAAAACCTAGCATGGGCCCCTTTAACCCTTTCCAAAACAACCATATTAAAGATGTTGCAGACAACAAGTGAATGCAATTTTGCAATTTTTGTCTAACTTGGATGAAAGTATTGTGGAAAATGAAGAAATTGCTACTTACAAGGAATTTCTTCATTTTACACAGTTTCATTTATAAAGCTTTTATTTTGTGGGACATGTGTCATTTATGTTTGAGTCATTCCAAAAGCAAATTAATTCTTATGTGAATTAAACCTCCTAACGTTTCAATTGGATTACGTTCTACCACTAGGTAGATCTATCTCCATCATTTGTAGATAGATCTTTATACTGGCATAATTATGCTGTTCCTCAAAATTCTTGTTCATCAATTTTTTCAACTATTTTAAATTGAAATCTAAGCTTTTTAGCTCACCTGAGCACAAAGTGCTCAAGGTGAGGTATTTTGATCGGTCGTTGTCCGTCGTCCGTCCAGTCGTCCGTCCGGCCATCCGGCCACAATTTCTTTAACGATCTTCTTCTCCCAAACCAGTGCGCCAATCTTTTTGAAACTTGGCATGAATGATCCTTGGGTGAAGGGCTTTCAAAGTTGTTAAAAGAATTTGATTCCATCAAAGACTGTGGCTGCCGCGGCATGAGAAAAGTGGAAAATATCCAAATCTTTTAAAAATCTTCTTCTGTCTAACCAGTTGGCCAATATTCTTGAAACTTCACATGAATCATCCTTGGGTGAAGGGCTTTCAAAGTTGTTAAAAGAATTTAATTCCATCAAAGACTCTGGCTGCCGCGGCATGAGAAAAGGGGAAAATAGCCAAATCTTCTAAAAATCTTCTTCTGCCTAATCAGTTGGCCAATATTCTTGAAACATTTCTTATTTTGCTGCTATTCAGGTCTAAGTGTTTAATTTCAACAAGGCAAGAAATTTCAGGTGAGCGACCTAGGGCCATCATGGCCCTCTTGTCTTCATGTCACCATGTTGACGTCTTTGATTTTAGACCAGTCCATGATTTTTTCATTTTCTAGAGGTATTTCTGTCTTATATTGTAGCTTACAACCAATGGTTTAAAGAGAATGGTGGAGTCATAGTAAATATTGTAGCTGACATGTGGAAAGGATTTCCAGGAATGAGGTAAACAATACTTTAATCCTTTCCCAAACAAGACCTGAGGTGCGTTCTTTAGAGCGAGATTTCTTGAGATTTCTTAAGATGTTTTAGGATAAAGCGTTCTTCCAAGCAAGATTTTTAAGATGATCACTGGGAGCCGCTATTGCTCTATACTTCTTTCGGAACACCTCGGTAAATTCTGTACAATCTATATGGGAGAAAATTGACCGAGTTGTTCCGAATGCTCAATGATTCATAAACCGCAGAGTTCCAAATGCTCCGTACTTTATCAGCGTTTTTTCTCATAATTTTGGGAACGGGTCCGGTACCAGGCAAATTGGGAAAAATGTGTTGTTTTGTCAAAAATTGGGAAAACATTTTCAACACAGACTGCAACAAAAATTGAGTCTTGTGCATAGTTAACTTTATCAAATCAATAGAAGGGACTTCCAGTTTGCATCTGGATATTTTTTTCTCAACATTTGAATGGGATTGATTGAAATATCATTCAAAAAGAAGGAATAACTATGGTATTGGGATTTTTTTTTGTCAGATTTTGGGAAAAAAATAACCTATTTGGCATTGGGAATGGGTCCTTTTTACGGACCCGTCCAAAGAAGGAGAAAAAACGCTGTTTATACAAATGACGTCATGATGACGTCATTTGTATGAAGTATGGAACATGCGGAACACCTTGCTTATAATCTCGGTCTTAAAAACCCTGTATCAAAAACATCTTAAGAAATCTTAAAAAATCTTGCTCTAAAAAACGTGCCTCTGGTTTTGACATCCATTAGAGAAAATGTTTTGGAAAACATTGAGACAAAAGAAGAAACTGCTGATAACCAGCAGTTTCTCCTTTTGTCTCAATATTTTCTATGCTACATTTTACACATATTCTATCTGAAATAACGTCTATTTTATCATTTGTGGAAGTTTTTGAAGTGGGTCACCCTGAAATGTTGTCATTTGGTGACGGGTAAACATGGATGCATTTTCACCCTTTGCCAGGAAATATGTTTACCCCATTACTGCACAGTGACGCCTTTTGACTCCTTCAAACGAAAAGGCTTCCAAGGGTAATTATTGTAGAAAATGAAGAAATTGCTTGTCACATTATACACGTTAAACCAAAACTAAAACACAAGTCAGATTCACAATATATGCAACTTTTCCACCAGTCAATGTAACAAGATGTTCCTACCTACTGACAATCAACTGATTTTTCCAACTTATCAATTATTGTACACCTCATTTCATCTGTTGCTTTGGGTAGGTAATTTTAGAACAATGCTTACAAATACGACTTTTTACTGAATAGCACACTTGTAAATCTCTACCATTTGATTGTAAACTGAAGAGTACTTACAGTGAAGCCTTTTGACCACCCTCAAGAAAAAGGCTTTGGAAAAGACTGTGGAAAATAAAGAAATTGCTTGTGACATAAAATATATCAACTTGAAATTGACGTCTGCAACACATTGCAAATTGGACCACCCTAAAATTTTGTCATTTAGAAACGGGTTAAAGATAATTTTATATTTTTCAGCCATACAGGAGCAGCCAGAGCTGGTGTAGATAACCTGACAAAATCACTAGCTTTAGAATGGGCGTATAATGGTGTTAGAATCAACTCTGTTGCACCTGTAAGTGTTTATTTCATGGTATTTTTACTTGTATCAATATACATTTGTACACTGACCACATAAAGTAACGCAAGGCTCATTCAATATCAAATATCTTAAAACTTGTAAATTAATTTAAGGATATTTTTGTTTTGACATTATACATAAAAAAGGTAAGACTTTTACAGACAAAAATTTCAACCCAAAGACACATGGTGTAAATTCAAAAGTCACAAACAAATTGATGGTTATAATCATCCCTTGTATTCATTAACAACTGACATCTTCATCTCATTGACACCATTTTTGAAACGATTTGATGTTAAAGAAACTTAGTTCACTAATCCTGACGGGTTGCTTGTTTGCAAAAACAGGTCTGTTGGAGGATTAAGACCACTACTAAGAACACGCCTTTTCAGACAATCCCAAAAGTGTTCGTAAGTAGACGTGTCCTAGAATACGGGCATTTACCTTGTTTTGCTGCACAACCATCGTGTGAAAGAAGCCGTGTGTGCAGGAGTGCCACCCTATTACAAAATGCCATTGACTTCTCCTACATGAAATTAAGGTCAATAGGGCGCAACACATTGTCAACGTACATACGAGTATAGACTTTGACATTTCAATTGTTTGTCAGAGCCCACCTGCCTGGGCAATAGGGTGAGTTCCATGACTTAATTTGAACATCCCAAGCACAGACCTGCAGCTCTTAAACTGGATCAGACCGTTTTTGGATGGATAAGTCGTCTTAACAAGCGAAATTTATCCCACAATTTAGTAACTAACGGATATAAAACGGTTTGCTTCTGGTTGAATCATTCATTTGTGATGGCTTTTTCATGTCTGTCAATGTTCATTTATGCGGAATCTGCAGCTATTAGGAATCTGTTCCAATGTTCAGGGCCCTTTGGCTAATACCCTACCGACTGATAGCAACTGGTCCAGTCGATGATCTGGATCGATCATGCACACTGGTGTTTGCTAACCTTGAAATTGAAGAAAATTTGCATGCCAAGCTTTTTGATCCGTGAAAATTGAATTTTCCAGAACTTGAATTCAAGTGATATGTTGACGGCTGTTTTCCGGAAGTTATGACATGACAGTGCGCACAGTGACAATTTTTTGTGTTTTCACTGTGTAACTGACTACAAACTATCAATAACACTATCTTTTATGATTGTTTTTTAACTTGCAAGACTTTAGGACGTGTTTACTTTAACGTTACGTAAAATAATAAAGGGATGTAATTCTGACATGTTCGTTGGAAATTTAAATATTTTATTAAAAATAACTACCATAAACCTTCCTTGCAAACTATAGAAAGTAACATTTTAGATCCTGGTTTGTTTAAAATAGAAATATTGAAATTTGAAAATGTTGCATTACTTTATGTGGTCAGTGTATGGATCCTAACCAAGCTGCATTAAGGATTTATTTCAGTGTATTGCAGTAAAATGCCCTTTTCACCAGATCCTGGCTCAATGATTCAAGCAATTCATTTTTCTTTTTTATCTTTTTAACCCTTTCCCAAACAGCAAAGTTTGGCAAAAAAAAGCTTCTGCAGACCACAAAATGGATGATGATAGACAAAATATGTACATAACATAGCTAAGAAAATATTGAGGCAAAAGGAGAAAGTGCTGGTTATCAGCAATTCCTTCTTTGGCTCAATGTTTTCCCAGGCTTTATCTGGTCAGGATGTCAATACCATGTCTTGTTTGGGATTGGGTTAATGAGCATCTGGAAACACAAGATTGAAAGGAATGAACATTGATTAGAACACAAGGTTTAAGGCACAATTGAACAAGTTTTGTAGGATGGTTTTGTAGGCTTAATCTAATCCAATCAAAATGGACAATTGAGTATCACTTTCCCTTTCTTTGAATAATATGAAATGCAATTAATATTTTTCCTTTTCAATGTTGATTTGTTTCTAGGGAAGCACCATATATTCCAAAACAGCTGCAGACAATTACGGAGACCCAGAAATATTTAACAGATATATACCACAGATACCTGCTAAACGTCTTGGAGAAGTCGAGGAGGTTCGTACATTATATTGACCTCCTATAATCGCCCTGTCACTTCTTGTTTGTAGGGGAGCGCCATTCATTCCAGTACGGCAGTAGATAATTATGGAGATCCAGAAATATTTAACAGATATATACCGCAGATACCTGCTAAACGTCTTGGGGAAGTTGAAGAGGTGTGTATTAGTAATCCATTACCAGGCAACAAATCAGATATTACATATATTTTCTCAAAATATTTCTATGAAAAAAAAGAAGACAAGAGGGCCAAGATGGCCCTGCATCGCTCACCTGAGAGGACTTTGAGACAAACAACTTGCAAACTTCAAACTCGCATGACCCACTTTTTACATGACCTTGATATCATCGAGATAAACACTCTGAACAATTTTCACAATGATGAGTAAATATTTAGGTTCTTAGAGCAAAAACAAGATTTGACCTTTGACCTAGTTTTTGACCTAACATTAGCCACTTTCTGCATGACCCATTTATCATCAAGATAAGCAATTCTGAACTATTTTCACAATGATGAATAAATATTTTGATTTTTTAGAGCAAAAACAAAATTTGACATATGTTTTGACCTCCCATGACCCACTTTATACATGCCCCAGATATTGTCAAAATAAACATTCTGAACAATTTTCACAATGATTCAGATATCATTATGGTTCTAAATGCAGAAACGAGATTTGACCCTGTGACCTAGTTTTTGACCTCACATGGCCCCCTTTTTACATTGGCCAGATATCAAGATAAATATTCTGAACAATTTTCACAACGATAGAGTAAATATTTCGATTCCTAGAGCAAAAACAAGATTTGACCTAGTGACCTAGTTTTAGACCTCACATGACCCACTTTTCACATCTCCAAGATATCACCAAGATAAACATTCTGAATAACTTTCACAATGATAAAGTAAATAGTTTGGTTCTTAGAGCAAAAAACAAAATATGACCTAGTGACTTAGTTTTTAACCTTGAATGACCTGCTATTCATATCACCAAGATATCATCAAGATAAACATTCTGAACAATTTTCACAATTATGGAGTAAATATTTTGGTTCTTAGAGCAAAAACAAAATTTGACCTAGTGACCTAGTTTCTGACCTCACATGACCAATTTTTAAAATGACCCAGATTTCGTCAAGATAAACATTCTGAACAATTTTCACAATGATTAAGTATATATTTCTGTTCTTAAAGCAAAACCAAGATTTGACCCAATGACCTAGTTTTTGACATTACATGACCCACACTTTGTACATAACCTAGATATCAAGATAAGTATTTAGGATAGTTTTGACAAAGTTTTGGGACAAAATTGGCATCTCTAGTGCAAAAGGAAGGATTCTGTAATATTTGACCTTGTGACCTAGTTTTTGACCTTGCATGACCCGTCTTTGATCATGACCAAGATATCATCAAGATAAACATTTAAGACAATTTTGACAAAGTTTGGACCAAAATTGACAATTCCAGAGCAAGAGAGGGGATTTTACAAGATTTGGCCTCATGACCTAGTTTATGACCTGGCATGATCCACTTCTTGACATGACCTTGATATCATCAAGATAACATTCAGGACAATTTTGAGAAGGTTTGGGCCAAAACTGGCATGTCCAGAACAAAATGAAGGATTTTAAAAGATTTGACCTTGTGACCTAGTTTTTAACCTTGTATGACCCACTTTTGATCATTTCATAGATATAATCAAGATAAAAATTGAGGACAATTTTGACAAAGTTTGGACAAGAATTGGCACTTCCAGAGCAAAAGAAAGGATTTTGTAAGATTTGACCTCATGACCTAGTAAATGACCTAATATGACCCACTTCTTGACTTGACCTTGATATCATCAAAATAAACATTCATGACAATTTCTGCAAAGTTTGGACCAAAATTGGCACTTCCAGTGTAAAAAGATGGATTTTACAATATTTGACCTAGTGACCTAGTTTTTGACCTGGCTTGACCTATTTTTTTATCATCACCTAAATATCATCAAGACAAATATTCTGATTAATTTTCACAGTGATTGAGCAACAAATGTGGCCCCTAGAGCAGAAAGAAGATTTGACCTAGTGACCTACTTTTTGACCCCATTATGGCCCCGATTCAAATTCTTTGAAGTATTTTGAAAAAACATGACCCATAGATCATATGTGTGAAATATGGTTGAATTCTGCCAAGTAGTTTAGGAGGAGAAGATTTTTTGTGAAAAGTTGACGGATGGACAGATAGACATTAGACAGATAGACAGACAGACGCCGGACAACAGACCGATCACAATACCTCACCTCGAGCACTATGTGCTCAGGTGAGCTAAAAAAAGCATAACAAAGATGTTAATAGAAATGGTTAAAATATACAGTAATACTAAAGTTGTATAGAGGGACTTCGCGAGGGACTTCGCAAGAGTCTTCAGTGGCGGATCCAGTGTAGGTTGGGGGGATGTTCAATTAAAAAAGCCTGATTGCTTCATTTTCACATAGAATTTCAGTAAAAATTGTGTAATACTTGTGAAAACGAAAACAAACCCTCCTATAAGTAAGTTTAAACACCTTCACAGAAATCTTGGCTCCGCAGCAGGTTTTATTGTCGAGCCCGCTTACGGTGAGCTCGACATAGTTGTCACAATGGCGGTTCGGTGTATGTGCGTTAGTGCGTTAGTGCGTGCGTTAGTGCGTGCGTGCGTTAGTGCGTTAGTGCGTGCGTCCGTCCGGATGGAGCTTGTCCGGGCCATAACTTCACCATGGATGGAGGGATTCAGAAATAACTTGGCACAAATGTCAAGCTCAGTAAGGCGGAGTGTCGCGTGCAAGAACCAGATTCCAAGCTCAAAGGTCAAGGTCAAACTTGGAGGTCAAATGTCAAAAATGAGAAGATTTTTGCTTGTCCGGGCCATAACTTCACCATGGATGGAGGGATTCAGAAATAACTTGGCACAAATGTCAAGCTCAGTAAGGCAGAGTGTCGCGTGCAAGAACCAGATTCCAAGCTCAAAGGTCAAGGTCAAACTTGGAGGTCAAATGTCAAAAATGAGATGATTTTTGCTTGTCCGGGCCATAACTTCACCATGGATGGAGGGATTCAGAAATAACTTGGCACAAATGTCAAGCTCAGTAAGGCAGAGTGTCGCGTGCAAGAACCAGATTCCAAGCTCAAAGGTCAAGGTCAAACTTGGAGGTCAAATGTCAAAAATGAGATGATTTTTGCTTGTCCGGGCCATAACTTCACCATGGATGGAGGGATTCAGAAATAACTTGGCACAAATGTCAAGCTCAGTAAGGCGGAGTGTCGCGTGCAAAAACCAGATTCCAAGCTCAAAGGTCAAGGTCAAACTTGGAGGTCAAATGTCAAAAATGAGATGATTTTTGCTTGTCCGGGCCATAACTTCACCATGGATGGAGGGATTCAGAAATAACTTGGCACAAATGTCAAGCTCAGTAAGATGGAGTGTCGCGTGCAAGAACCAGATTCCAAGATGAAAGGTCAAGGTCAAACTTTGAGGTCAAATGTAAAAAATGAGTTGATTTTTGCTTGTCCGGGCCATTCCTTAACTTGGCACAAATGTCAAGCTCAGTAAGGCGGAGTGTCGCGTGCAAGAACCAGATTCCAAGCTCAAAGGTCAAGGTCAAACCAAACGCCATTGTAATGACAGCTGTAGACATAGGTATGGTCTTCTTTCTTCAAAATGAGCGGGCTCGACATGTTGCCCTTCGGCATCTAGTTAAAAACATGTTCTTTGTTTACACTGTATGTTAAAGGTGTCTGAGGCAGTATGGTTCGATTTGATTGGTACAGTATGCTATACCTGGAAAACTGTCACACTCAAAGTACATGCTGCTTTCTGGATGGTCCTTTTTAGCTTGATGAGTCACAAATAAATTTGATATACAATGTTCATTGTAGGTGTCTGCAGCTGTCTGTTTTCTGTTGAGTCCTGCAGCCAGCTATATATCTGGAGAAACACTAAAAGTAGATGCTGCTTCCAGCTTATATATGAGGCAACTTGAAATACCTGGTAACGAAAATGATTTAAGCTACCTATCACACGTTCCCAATTTTCCACACAGTGGCACTTTTTGACACCCATCAAGAAAAATGCTTGGGGAAACATTGTGGAAAAAGAAGAAATTGCCAGCCTGTTATGAAGAGCAGGAGGAGACCCTGATTGGATGTTATGGTAGGGCTGGCTAGAGAAACGCTGGGAATCCATGGTTAGGTGTTCCAGCCATCACGATCTGACGGTCATACTGTAAAAAATTTAACATCCATTCAATTAATCCTCAAAAACTAGATAGTGGGTTTGACCAGGTCCAATTAAATTTATTAGTTTTCAACAAAATCCTCGTAACTGCAGCTTGTTTTAAGCTGCAGATACAAGGTTTTTGTTGAAAAGCAGTGACATGTTTTTTGTGAGTGAAGATAATTGCTATACATGGCATCTAAAGAGAACTCAGAGGAATTGATCAACTTCTTAACATTTTCTCAAACTATAAAAGTAAAAACTTGTACAAATCCAGATACTTTGCAGACAACAAATAAATTTGACTGTCAGCATGAAAACTCTCTTTGAAAAGGTGGCAAATTTTGAGGAAAAAGAAGTAAATTCTGCAAACCAGCATTACCTAAAGCAATTTCACATAGCTTCCACAAAAAGCGTCATTGTTTGAAATAGGGTTAATCAACTCGGTTTAATTTTATTCTGTTTGTCTTCTTACAGATCACAGTAAAATTCCAGCCTATAAATGGGAGACAGACTCTATGGAAAATGATAGTGATGAAAATGGACCTAAATCTAAACTGTGATAAAAATAAAGTGTTAAATGGAGAGTATTAAAACCCTTTCCCACATATTGACCCTTTTGGATGCCCCACAAAATAAAGGCTTTGGAAAACATTGTGGAAAATGAAAAAATTGCTTGCGACAAGCAATTTCTTCATTTCCCATAATGTTTTCTACCAAGAAAGACCAAAAAATGTTAAATTTTGTTCAATGGAAATTGTCGTCTGCAACACCTATAAGTTTGCACTAGGCTAAAATTTTGTTGTTTGGTAATGGGTTAAGGTAGTCCACACCTAGAAGATTCAGGAGATGTCGGAGTTTCTCTCGTGACATAATAAACAAATCGTTAGGCATCAAAACCTATTCAGGTTACATCATAAACATTCGGCGGTGGAACATTCCACCTTTGAAAGTTTACGTCACCTGAATAATTCAGATGTCACATGAAACTCGTTAAGGGAATAGAGGTGGACTACTGTAACCTATTTCAAGATGACAAAATTTTAGACTGATCGAAATTAAAAGAAGTAAAAATCCAATCTATAAATGGGAGATATGGGAGATAGACACTATAGAGGGTGTGATAGTGATGAAAATCGATGGCTCAGCACGAAACGGTTGTAACTACTTTAACTTATAAACATGTAGGTGGTTACAACCGCTTCGCGCTGAGCCATCAAAATGGACCTAAACCTAAACTTTGATTAAAACAAAGTGTTCAATAGTGATCACTAACTCTCATTATCAGATGACAATATTTTAGACCAAATAGTGAGGAAATTAGACCTAAATCTAAACTGTGATGAAAACAAAGTGTTCAGTGGTGACCATTAATCATTTCCAGCTGGTCCAAATTAAAAGAAGTTGCAGACGAAATTTTCAAGTTGATACAATTTGAAAATTTACTCTCTTAGTAATTAACATTGTGGGAAATGAAGGAATTGCTTGTCACAAGCAATTTCTTCGTTTTCCACAATGCTTTCCACTGCTCAATCTTTCACAAACAGCAAATGCTTAGACTGTTTCAATTTCAGAGCTACTGCAGACAACGTTTGGATGTTGATACAGATAAGATGTGTGCACTATACATCAGAAAACATATTTAGACATAAGGAGAAAATGCTGGATATCAGCATTTTCTTCTTTTGCCCCAATATTTTTCCAAGCTTTCTTTGTTGCAGTTAACAAACACAGGTCATATTTGTTCAAATGGGGTAAACAAAGGGCTGCCTGTAATGGAATAGACAATGCCTGTCAATTTGATTGGTGTTACTTGACTTTGTGGAAAAAGATAATATATCTACACAAATAATTGTTTTCAGATTTTATTCAAAATCAACATCAAAAATGTAAAACAATACAATGAGTCAAATACATGTTTTTTTTTTTTGTTTTTTTTTTTTTTTTTTTCAAAGTAAAATGGCTCCAGCCTATGTACAATGTATGAGAGATTACAATTAATTTCGACAAAAAACTTTCTTTCACTTTTCCCTTTCCCATAATCATAGCAAAAATTTAGACTGTTCCAATTTTAAAGGTGCATTTGACCAAATAAATGATTCTGAAACAGAATTTGTGAATGTTGTAGCTCAGAATATTGTCATGTTATAAATGCTTAACCACAGCTTATTCTAGATTTTGTTACAGCATTTTTAAAATGTGACAAACAACATCCTGAATGTTTACAAATGACATCAAAACCAAGTTTTGTTTTGGAAATGCTGAAGTGCTGATATTTTTAAAAAGTTATAAAAACACAGGATACTTTGTACAAAGTATTTACAAACCAAAAACAGTACATGTCATGATGATATAACACAGATGAGAATGTTTGTATTCAGAGAAAGTTAAGTTTTCACACAAGTTCAAGTTTAGTTCTGTTGTCTTGATTCCCTGTTTCTCAACACCGTATCACTGTAATGAGAACATGAATTGTAATTAGAGGAAATATTCATTTTTTGGAGCTGAATAAAACAGGGTGAACTGACACTTCAGAACTTAAACTTTAGGAAACGACAACATTACAATTTGAACATGCACCCCTAAAACAGATTAAATCTTTTTCCAGAAGACATATGATTTCTACCACAAAATAAGTAGACTCTTGATAATAATATTTAAATCTTTAATGAAACAAGAGGACCATGATGGTCCTATATCGCTCACCTGAACAAAAATGATATGAGCAACATTTTTGTTCAATTCAATAAATATTTATGACTTTAAGACTGAAAACGAACTTATGGTCAATAACGTTGTGAAAATCGAGCTCATTCAAGATCTTATGGTGCTCAACATTGTGTCCAAGATTTGTCTTGTTTGATAAATAATTGTAGATTCTGGAGTTTAAACAAGATCGAAAACAGCCGAAAACAGCAATTTTGTCAAATTCAAGGGCACATAACTCTCAACTTTTTTTTATCAGATCAGACTGAAAACCAAACTCATCCCAGAACTTCTGATCATCCCCAACATTGTGTCCAAGTTTTGTCTTAATTGATCAATAATTGTAGATTCTAGAGTATAAACAAGGTCGAAAACAGTCGAAAACGGCAATTTTATCAATTTCAAGGGCACATAACTCTCGACTTTGTGGTAAGATCAGTCTGAAATTCAAACTCACCCAAGATCTTATGATACCCAACATTGTGTCCAAGATTTGTCTTGATTGGTCAATAATTGTAGATTCTAGAGTGTAAACACGTTCGAAAACAGCCGAAAACAGCAATTTTGTCTAATTCAAGGGCACATAACTCTCGACTTTTTAATCAGATGGGACTGAAAATCAAAGTCATCCAAGATCTTATGGTCTAAAACATTGTGTCCAAGTTTTGTCTTAATTGATAAATAATTGTAGATTCTAGAGTGTAAACTATGTCAAAAACAGCCGAAAATGGCAATTTTATCAAATTCAAGGGCACATAACTCTCATTTTTCTGGTCAGATCCAACTGAAAATCAAACTCATTTGAGATCTAATGGTCTCCAATATTGTGTCCAAAATTTGTCTTGATTGGTCAAAAATTGTAGATTCTAGAGTGTAAATAAGGTCGAAAACGGTCAAAAATGGCAATTTTATCAAATTCAAGGGCAAATAACTCTCGACTTTGTGGTAAGATCAGGCTGAAATTTAAACTCATCCGAGATCTCATGGTCCCCAACATTGTGTCCAAGTTTTGTCTTGATTGATGAATAATTGTAGATTCTAGAGAGTAAACAAGGTCAAAAACAGCCGAAAATGGCAATTTTGTCAAATTCAAGGGCGCATAACTCTCGTCTTTCTGGTCAGATCAGACTGAAAATCGAACTCATGTGAGATCTTATGGTCTGCAACATTATGTCCAAGATTTGTCTTGATTGATCAATAATTGTAGATGCTAGAGTGTAAACAATGTCAAAACTAGGTATTTTTCGCATTCAAGGGCAGATAACTCCTGACTTTCTGGTTCGATCTGACCCATAATCGAACTCATCCGAGATCTTATGGCCATACATGTTTTGACCAAGTTTGGTCAAGATTGGCTTATATTTGTAGATGCTAGAGTGTAAACACGAAATTGTGGACGGACGGACGGACGGACAGACAGACGGACAGACAGACAGACAGACAGACAGACAGACGGACGACGGACAAAAAGTGATCACAATAGCTCACCTTGAGCACTTTGTGCTCAGGTGAGCTAAAAAGAAAAAATAAGTGAAAATGAGCAAAAGCTGGTTATCAGGATCTTCTTTTTGCTCAAATCTTTCCTAATTTCATTTACCTGGGGGGCTATCAAAATAAGGTATTGTTATGGAGAGGTTGAAATTGTTCGTATGATTTTATTGATAAGTTATGAGACTTACATTCCAACATATGGAGGCGGTCTCTTGGCAAGCCTTCTGTAAACGGAGAGAAAAAAATCAGATTAACAGTTAACAGATGGGGTGTTAACCAATTACCAGATGGCAAAATTTTGGACTGATTCTAATTAAAAGCAGTTGTAGACAACAGTTTGAAGTGAATGAAATGTTGTATTTTTTGGCATTTCTGGGTAGAAATGAAGGAATTGCTTGTCACAAGCAATTTCTTTATTTTCAACAATGTTTTCAAAGTTTTTATCTTGTGGGGCGTAAACAAGTGTCATTATGTGGTAATGGGTTAAGACATTCTAAGTATGTTATTTCAAATCTTAACCCTATGTGGTGGTACTCATAAGTATTGTCTCTATATCTAAGGACAGAACACATTCCGCTTTACCCATTACCACACATTGAATCTTTTTGACTTCCCAAAAGATAAAGGCTTTTGAAAACATTGTGGAAAATAAAGAAATTGCTTGTGACAAGCAATTTCTTCATTTCCCACAATGTTTTCTACCGAAAAAGACCAAAAATATAAAATTCATTCACTTGAAATTTTTGTTTGCAACTTCTTTGAATTTGGACCAGTCTGGAATTTTGCTGTCTGGTAATGGCCTAATGGGTTAATACTTGAAGCTCAGTCTGTAATGTCAGACGCTATCAATTCAAGGATTTTGTCCTAAATGGATTTGAAGGCTAATTTTGTCAAAATCATTTCTCACACTTGACAAAAGCCTTTTTAGTTTTCACCAATGGAGGACTTGTGTACTACTCATTAACACTTAAGAGCAACTGGATTGTTCCGATACGATTTTGTGTTAGAGTGAAGAAACTAAGAAACTTTATTGATTAGATGTACAGATCAAAAGGTATTTTAATTTCTAACATTCTTTTGTTCAGTGGTCTGATAAGTGCTAACTTTTCCATTGATTGTCATATCAAAAGACCCTTTCAACCTGTTTTTATTGAACCATTTTCAACCTGAACGCATTTTGGTGCATGCACAAGCTTTTACCGCTTATAAACCTTGATACTATAGCTCATGCATGCTCAAAATAGCTAGTGTCCTGATTAAAAATAATATCATAAACAACATAGTATGAAAGGTTCTATAATATACAAGTGTTACTTACGCATAACAAACTAGTAACTTACGCTTGTCTGATCTTGTTCTTAGCTGTGTCCATTACAAGACAAGCTGCCACTATAGCAGCAACCTACAATGTAAAAAAGTCTCGATATAATCTCTGACAATAAAACTATTTAGGAATTCATATGAAAACTTACAGATCACATTATAAGACATATACTGCTCAAAATTTGTTCTGAAGTCTACACCCTTTCTAAAACATTAAAGCTTTGGAAAGCTCCAATTTGAGAGCAGCTTAAGGCGACAAAATTGATATAAATTGACAAAGCATTACCACATAATGATGCTTTTTGATGCCCAACAAGATAAAGACCTTGAAAAACATAGTGGAAAATGGCTTGTCACAAGTAAATTCTTCATTGTAACCCATGTATCTCCATTACACATGACAATGATTACTTCACAGGCTACAAAAACCACCAATCTGTAGACAAACAGACTAACAGATGCAAAAGGGATCAATTTTATCATGAAAACGAATACATACAGACAGACAACCAGATAGATTTAACCCTTTCCCAAACAACAAAATTTTAGGGTAGTCCAATTAAAAATCTACAATGTACCACAAATGACAAAATAAATGTTAATAACAATAAGATTTGTGTAAAATATTGCAAAGAAAATATTGAGGCAAAAGGAGAAACTGCTGGTTATCAGCAGTTTCTTCTTTTGTCTCAATGTTTTCCCAGGCCTTTTCTATTAGGGACGTCAAAACCAGGTCTTGTTTCTACAAAGGTATAAAGCAATCTTTTTTTAGCACAATGTACTCCCAATACTTATCCCATTGACCACTGTGACTTACCTGTAGAAAGAAGACAACTCCACAAGCTATCACAATCACCAGACTGTAGGTGTTCACATTCTCTGATAACTTCTCATAACAACCCTAAAATACAAACAAGAGGAGACTATTAAGTTTGAAAACAAGAATGTGATGTAAGACCTTGACATTGACTTATGCACCATGGGAAAGTTTTAACATAAGAATACTCAAGTGCTATATTCAAGTTATATTCTATCAATTGTGGTTTTGAGTTATGACTAATGTTGAAGTTGCTTGACAAGTTGTGCATTTAGACAGAAAAAAAGACATGCAGTCAAGACAATACTATATACATGTACTGAGATAGGTGTTAATGATATATAAAAATATACCTTTTTATGGGAGTTTTAGGGTGTTGTTGATGATATATAGCATATGTAGTGGCTGTAAAAACGTGTAACCTGCATGTACACTCTATACAGCTAATAAGTGAATACTTAATTAGGTAAAGCAGGTGTTAACATTATAGTTTACCTTTGTATAGAAGTTTTTGGGTGTTGTTGTACATGTAGATGATATATAGGTAGTCGCTGTACCCAAACTGACTCCTTGACAACATGTAGCTGGCACTTTCTCTGTCCTACAATGTAGAAACCCATTATCAAGCGACAAATTTTGGACTTGTCCAAATCAAGATATGATGCAGACAACAGTTTCAAGTTCAGGAACTTTAAAATCTTTTGGTCTTTGTTGGTAGAAAACAATGTGGGAAATGAAGAAATTGCTTGTCACAAGCAATTTCTTCATTTCCCACAATGTTTTTCAAAGCCTTTGTATTTTGGGGAGTCGAAAAGAGTCAATGTGTGGTAATGGGTTAAGACTTGTCATGCTGAATTAACCCTTTCCCAAACGACAAAATTTTAGGGTGATCCAGTTCAAAAACTGCCACAAATGACAAAGTGGATGTTATTAAAGATTATAGAATTTGTGTTAAATATGACACAGAAAATATTGAGACAAAAGGAGAAACTGCTGGTTATCAGCAGTTTCTTCTTTTGTCTCAATGTTTTCCCAAGCCATATCTATTAGAGACATCAAAACCAGGTCTTGTTTGGGAAAGGGTTAAAAGAAGCAGACTGTATAGAATAAGGCCAGACTGCACACGTGCAGGCTGGTCTTGTTATATTCTGCCTGCCAAAGCAACTGGAATATTCCAGGATCAACATGATGAGGGTTCGCAGTGGACTGTTAATTCTCACCTGTACGATAACATTTTTAATTGATATTGAAAAGAGTTGGATACAACAAAATTAAAGCTAGGCCATGACTGCCATGCAGGAAATTCATAAGTAATTGCAAAGAAATCCTTAAAGGAAAATGGGAATGCTGGTTACCTACAATGTTTAAACAGTGGACTATGTAATACTTTCCCGTACTACAGCATTTTAAATTTTATTGAAAAGAGTTGGCTTTAATAAAAGTAAAGCTAACCCTTGTATGATATTCATGAATTATTGCATAGAAAACGTTCATTAGTATGCAACAACGTTAACCCTTTCCCAAACGGTAAGATTTTAAGGTGATCCACTTCAAAAGCTGCCGCAAATGACAAAATGGAAGTTATTAAAGATAGGATTTGTGTAAAATATGGCATAGAAAATATTGAGACAAAAGAAGAAACTGCTGTTTATCAGCAGGTTCTTCTTTTGTCTCAATGTTTTCCCAAGCCTTTTCCATTAGGGGCGTCAAAACCAGGTCTTGTTTGGGAGAGGATTAAATGTTAACAAATGAAAGAAATTTGCATACAACGGTCCAGAATGAAATTGAAGGCCCAAGGTCTCTTCATACAGCTCAACAATGAACACACTACATAATACTTTAAAATGATTTACATAAACACATGGAAGCGTAATGATAAAAGAATGCCTTTATACCATGTGTAATACCCTTGAAATCATATATTGGATTTTATAAAAATCACAGAGACATCAAAATGTTACACTTTGGACACAAAACTTGTGCTTAAGTTTGCATTTCATGCATAGTTTCTGCTAAAATTCATTCTTCATAATTTACAGCTAGTTTTATCATTGACATAATCATCAAATAATATTTCATTAATGAAGCTCTGTGATTTATGCATAAACTGTTCTTACTCCTTACTCTAATGCTGAAAATGTATTCACAAAATGTTCAGAAGAGCACGCTAAATTTTCACAAAAAGAACAGGCTATTTGGCCTCTTCAAAAATCTTGGAAAAAAAGCCCTGTAACATAAATCTTACGTTCCAGCGGACCATGTGGAGGAGACATCTTCGAAATCATTGTTTGTTCCACCATTTTTGTACTGGTCTGATACACCACAACAAGTTGCCTGAAAATAGTGATAAGCACAGAAAATTTAACCCTTTCCAAAACGACAAACTCTTATATAGGGTGGTTCAATTCAAAACGTGTTGTCGATGACAAATCAATGTTAAAAAAGATTAAAGTTGTGTATAATATAGTCAAGAAAATATTGAGGCCAAAGGAGAAAATGCTGATCATCAGCATTTTCTTCTTTTGCATCAATGTTTTCTCAAGCCATTTCTGTTAGTATCGTCTTAACCAAATCTTGTTTTGGAAAGGGTTAAACAACATAACACTTATTTACAATTGGCTTTGGAAACCATTGTGACATTGTTAGGGAATTCTAGAAATTGCCCAGAAAAGATGAAGAAATGAAACATTTATTTATTTGAAAATGCTGTCAGAAATGTCTTTGAATTTTGACAATTTATCAGAGACATAAATTACAGTACAGCTCGCATGTTTTTTGCCTAAAAAAAACACTAACCAACTGCGGAAAAAAATTTCCGGTGGAAACTCACAGTGATAGTCCATCCCCACCACTGCATTTTCCACTCACAATTTCCATGCATTGACAATTTCCACGCATCACTGGAAATCACTGTGGCGGGTGGAAAATCACAGTGATCACAGCCATAGAGTGGAAATATCAGGTATAGTCTAAGCTTTTCCACATAGATCACTGCGATTTTCCACATAGATCCACTGTCAAGTGGAAAACCGGGATGGTATATAGCGCATAATTCTGGTGAAAGTAGGCTTATAACATATTTGCTGCAATATCGTAGCCACAAACTTGATGATCAATGGGTATTGGTTTGTGAAACCCAGATCAAAATTGAAAAAGGTTTCAGTTACATTATTGCAACTAATAACACATGAGCTCTGCTGTATGTCTGTTAACAAGTATTATTTTTTGCCATTTTGCAATGAATTAACCCTTCAAACCTTACTTACATCGACAAACATTTTGTTGAAACCCTTCGAGACAACATCGTTCTCTGTGGGACCTCTGTACACCTTCAATAGATCCAGAAATTGTCCACGCAGCCATTGGTCTGTCTGAAAGTATACATCACCATCAGGATAAGTTTATAACCCCTTACCAACCTAAAAATTCAAAATTGAATTAATATTTTGTGCAGTTAATAAAACAGATATTGCAAAAGACATGCATGTTTTGGCTTGCATTTTTAGCGATATTTACGACTATAAATAACTAGTATTTTATTACTAGTGTTTTATGCTTTACAACTATAACTAACTAGTGTTTTTAGTCAAAAAGCATAAAAAATCGCTGAAAATTCCTGTGGTATAGACATGTTGAGTCGAACTAGAGGAAAAAGAAGAAAATAATTGTTACCAGCATTTTATTCTCATCATGCCTCAATTTTTTTCTATAGCCTTAATCCGAGTCTTCTCTGATGTAAATACGCTCTTTGATATTTTGATTTTTCGCTATTTACATCAGAGAGCGTTGCTCTTTGAAAAAATCAAGAAGTTCTCAACAAATTGTTGCGCATCGTTCACCGTCCGATCTTAAACGCTATCGTTAAAACCCCTGATGATATCGATCAATGAACCATTTATTGTCATACATGTTGAAAAATTTACGACCAAAAAGTATTTCTAAAAGGTTTATAGGCAATGTTTTGCAACAACCCTCACCTGAGCAGCCTTTGTTTACCTTGACCTTCCATTCAAAACCAAAGGTTATACTCTTCCAGCAGGCCGATTTGAAATGAAATTTTTGGTCAGGTAATGACAAAAAATTATTTATTGATCTATACCCTACAGTGTTTTACCGAGTGATTCGATATGATACACAAAAACAAAGCTTCACTACTTGTAACGTTACCGAACTTTCCGCTGTTTTCAAATAGCAATGCTCTCTGATGTAAATAGCGAAAAATCAAAATATCAAAGAGCGTATTTACATCAGAGAAGACTCGGATTACTATAGCCTAGGCTATCTGTCAGTGTTACCGTATGATTCAGAAAGGGTTAAGTGTCTGAACTAGGAGTATTATATATAGCAAATATTCTTATGTTTTCTTAGGTATCTCAGACTACTGTAAGAATTGTCTGATGAATTGTTATCAGCATTTTCCTGCCTTTATTTTAAAAAGGTTAATCATCAATGTTTTGAATTTGTTTCCAATGAAATTATGAATGGACAAGATCCTTTTGCAAAAATGTTTAATATCACAGTTTTCATATTGAAAACTTCAATAACAGAAGCATATATCTAATTGAAACGACACTGATTGAACAAACCTGGACGAAATAGCAAGTAAAGCAGATGCACCAATACAGGAGCGAAACTTTAATGGGCGAATCTGACAGCTTCAAAAAAAAAGGTTGAAGATGCTAAAAATCAAATTAAAACCAAATACCGTAAGTGTTTTCCATAAAGTGCAAGCACTTGTGGATCGCAGAATTGCCATTTCAGACATTTTTTCGTTTCAGTTTAGTCGACAATTCACTTTGACAGATTTATGTAACTGACAGCTACGAACGACAACCGCGTTTATAGTCAGAGAGCGACCCGTCAGAGAGTTACCTTTTCTTAATCTACGGTGGCCTGTCCGGGAAGTAATAATCCGAGTCTTCTCTGATGTAAATACGCTCTTTGATATTTTGATTTTTCGCTATTTTCGTAAATAGCGAAAAATCAAAATATCAAAGAGCGTATTTACATCAGAGAAGACTCGGATTAGGGAAGTAAGAGAGTGGATTACCGCCAATTCTTTCAAATATCAAGACAAACGAAAATTATTCATTTGCTTTTGTAGAATTATCTTGCCAACCCCTCTTTTTGCTAAAAATGTAGATCTATTATTCATGAAATGATCGCCCTTCAAAGCTTTCCCAAACAGATTAGTTTAGCTAGATCTATATATCTTCACTAGAGTGGCCCAATCATAGGGTTGCTCCCTGAGCATTAACCCATTACCAAACGACAAAAGTTTAGACTTGCCCAAATTCAAAGATGCTGAAGACGACAATATAAATTGAAGGAAATTTCGCATTCTTTGATCTTTCTGGGTAGAAAAAATGTTGGAAATGAAGAAAGTGCTTGTTATTAGCAATTTCTTCATTTAGTTCTAGATCTACCACAATGTTTTACAAAGCCCAGTGGCGGATCCAGGGGGTGGGGGGTCGAAGGATTCAAACGAACCCCCTCTGAAGCCTACTTATTTCATTTTCATGCAGAAATTATGTCAAAATTGTATAATATTAGGAAAACGACCCCCCCCCCCCCCTAATTGTAAATTCGAATCCCCTTTCAGAAATCCTGGATCCGCCACTGAAGCCATTATCTTGTAGGGAGTCAAAAAGAGTCATTGTGTGGTAATGGGTTAATGTTGCCTATATCATGTATCCTGATAAATGGACGTTACCGGACTACAAAAAATCACATGTAGGCGGATCTCGAGACACGGTCGTCTCAAATGCTAGATCTATAGGCCTATAGAGTCTATGCCTAATGGATCACAGGGAATTTTAGCGATTTTGACGGTGTCTCTTTCTTATTGAATATTCAATAAGAAAGAGACACCCTCAAAATCGCTAAAATTCCCTGTGTAATGGACAATGTTTCTGGATCCCTGTTTAAATCATGGACAGTGTAGGCCTACATAGGCATAGGGCATATAGGCCTATCCTACTGAGTGACTGATCGAGCGAGCCCTATTGATAATTCTAATCCTTCCCCTAATGTCGCTTAACCCATTACTCCACAGTGACACCTTTTGATCCCATCATTAGAAAAGGCTTTGGAAAACATTGTGGAAAATGAAGAAATTGCTTGTGACAAGCAATTTTTTCCATTTTTCACAACGTTTTCTAACCTAAAATGAAAAGATTTTTAAAATTTCATCAATTTGAAAAATTGCCGTCTGCAGTGCACATTTTAGATTTGGACAGACCAAAATATCGCCGTCTGGTAATGGGTTAATAATCAGAGGATGCTGGAAAACGATCAAGAAAAGTGCCCAAGCAGTTCTAAGTAGATCTAAAACATAAAAGGACTTAAGATTAGGCATACATTGCCAGCCAATTCACTTTTGTATGCGGCCTGTAGGCCTAGCCTAAATAGGCTACAAAGTTATAATATACATGTATATGTGGAACAGGGCCCGAATTTGTCGTCCCCAGCTGAAAAGACTTTGGGGGATAGACAAAGGCCTAGGCTACTGTTAACCGGTAGGCTATAGTTTCTCTTCTTGTTTCAATATTTCCAGATCTAGATCTAGACCAGGTTCCTAGTCTATACGGAGGCGTAGCCAGGAATTTTGTAATTTTGAAGCCCAATGCGTATCGTCGAGTCATTGACGCTTTTTGACGCCCCAAAACAAGAAAGCTCTGGAAAATATTGTGGAAAATGAAGAAATTAATTGTGACAAGCAATTTATTCATTTTTCACAACGTTTTCTACCCAGAGAGACCAGACATGTAAAATTACATTCACTTTTAAAAATTTCGTCTGTAGCATCTTTAAATTTGGAAGAGTCAAAATTCTTGTCATATTTATAATTATGGTAATATGTTGTGGGGTTCCGGGGCATCTAGAGTCTGTTTTCACATTTTTGTCGGAAAGAACACTCGGCATACTTGAAAAATAGTTTTGTTGAAGCCCAGGCTTCCGCCTAGATACGCGCCTGCTATAAGCAAAAAGTTGTAGGCCTTTTTAGAGGGTCTTTAACTCTTTCCCAAACAAGACCTGGTTTTGACGTCCCTGTTACATAAAATTATATGGCTTTGGAAAACAATGAGACAAAAGAAGAAACTGCTGATAATCAGCAGTTTCTCCTTTTGTCTCAATATTTTCCTTGTTGTATTATACACAAAAGATATTTTTTAACATTTCCTTTGTCGTCAACAACAGCTTTCAAATCGGACCACCCTAAAATGTTGTCGTTTGGGACAAAGGGGTCTGTAATTTGACTCCCAGCACCTAAAAACCTTTTTTTAAAGAAATGAATAGAAGGTGTCAAGGGTCAAATTACAGACCCCTATGGTTTGGGAAAGGGTTAAAGAAAGGCCTGCGACGATAGCCAACATACTTACCCGTGATCTGATATTAAGCCAGAATCCACAGACTACAAATTGACAGAGAATCAGGAATACAAGAATCATCACAAACTGAAAACATAAAATGGGCGAATAGCAATGAATTTTGTTCTAAAAATAGATTAGATTTACCGCCATATAGCCTGATAAACCGTCGTTGTTGTTATAAAATCTCGTAGCTTTTTTGAGAGACTTTATTCAAATTTTCTGGAAAAGGATTTTAGGCGGGGACCAAGATACCCCGGCTGGGGTATCTTGGCCCCGCTCCTATTCCAAGCCAAAAAAGGTGAACATTAATTTGCTCAAAACACATTGAACTTATGGATTTTTTAATACATAAATTTACATTATTTTAACAGTAGACGTAACGTTTATAGACAGATTTCTGTATTTTGGGGGACTCTGGAAAAAGATTTCAAACGGACGATTAAAAGCAGCAATATTTACCAGTATAAGACACCATCTGATCATCTTCCATGCAGCGACCATCCCGAGTACAGCCATCAAGACCAGACAACCACCGACTGCGATCATCGTGAACACCACGGCTCGTCCCAGTGTACCAAACTTCATGCTATTATACTCGATCTCGTTGAATAAATCGACGACATCCTCCGATAGAAATCCGCTCTCTAACTGGAAAAATATACCCAGCGAGAGCAGCAAGGCACCCAGTAACTGAAATAGAGTTAACCCTTTCCCAAACCGCAAAAAAAAAAAAAAAAAAAAAAAAAACAGTCAGCTAAAAAATCAAAGATGTTTCAGACGATGGTGGATTAAAAAGCACCAAATTCAAATATGCTGCAAATATATTTGTGACCCGTCACGCTAAAAGGGACCTTATCGGATGTGTGAAAAACACAACCCTAGTCAGTCTGCGCAGTCCGCGCAGCCCAGACTAGGGCCGACACCTTTCACTTGTATGTAATTTTCTAAATCCGGAATATTTTCCCTATCATACTATAATGTTCATTTTTCGCATACGGGGTGTGGTTGCCATGTGGTGAGTCTGACAAGTTTGTCATAATCTGGATTTTTGGGGTTCGGATAAGGTGTCGTGAAATACACGATATATTTCTTTATTTGGTCATGAAAAGGTTTAAAGGGGTGCACTCCTGCTTACTCCTGATGTATTGTTTACACAGGAATGAGCAGAGTGCACCACTTATAAAAACATTGTAAATATTAATTGTGTTGTTTTAAAGAGATGCGCTCCTGCATGCTCCTGATGCATTGTTTGCACAGGAACATGTAGAGCGTATCTCTTGTGAAAACATCTTATGAAAACATGTTGTAAAGAGATACGCTCCTGTATGCTCCTGATGCATTGTTTGTACAGGAACATGTAGGGCGTTTCTCTTCTAAAAACATGTCATGCAGCTCTTATATAAAAAGGGAGAAAATGTGGTGTGGGTTCAGTTTTGAGTTAGTTTTTGCTCAGTAAAGATTAAAGTTAGTGATGGCTAAAGTTTAAAGAAAGTTTAGTTTTGAATAGACAAAGTAAAAAGTTGTGGGAAATTAAAAGTGGTAAAAATGGAAAACTGTTTAAGTTATTTCTTTTGATGTGCGAAAAATCTACGACATCGAAATTTGGCGCCGGAACCCGGGACTTCACAGCGAAAGTATTGATAGTGAATAGTGTGATGTCAATGCTTAGTGACAAACATTGTCAGTGTTGTGGTGCCCATGTATATGCATTGTGTATAGTGACAAATTATTGTGCTCAGTGAAAAAGTGATAGGACTATGATAAGGATTATGGACATATGGATTACACTGTGAGTACTTAACAATACAAAATATCATAAACATGTCGAAATTGAAATATTTAAAGGGTATTCGTACTCGTTTCCAGAACGCCTTGAAACACGAACTGGAGATAGCTTCGTCACTCATTTCATATTCTGAAGAGGGAAATTATAGTGAAAGCACAAGTGACTTTATAAACAACATTTTAGTATGTCAAGAAAGAATTCAAAAATACATCGAAAAATTGGAACTGCAATCAGAGAAAGTGTGTGAGGCGGTAGGAGAAGATGATCAAGACTATGTAGAAAGTATTATTATGGAAGATTCTGAGCTTATGATATCAGCAAATAAGTCTTGTGACAAGTTAAAAGTGACTGAACTCTCTCTAAAGAATGAAATGCAAAAGCCTATGTTTTTTCCAGACAAACATTCACCAGAGATAGAAAAACTCATTGATATGAACAAAGAGCTCCAAACAGAGCTTATTTCAACAAAGGTTGGAAAGTCCAAAGATAAAACCCAATCAGTAAAACTTCCCAGATTAGACATTATTAATTTTCATGGGAATCGTTTGCAGTGGTTAGAGTTCTGGCAAAGCTTTGAAAACTCAGTGCATAACAATGACTCCTTAAGTGATATTGACAAATTCAATTACTTAAGGAGCAAGCTCACTGGAGAGGCAAGAGGTGTCATCACTGGCCTGTCGCTTTGTAACGAGAACTATACAGTTGCTGTGGATTTGCTTAAAGAGCGATTCGGAAATATACAGGAAACAATAGACCTTCACTACAACCAACTGATAAATCTCAAAGAAGCAAATGAATCCACCGAGAGTTTGCGTGTCCTAACAGATTCTTTTCAAAAGCATCTAAGGAGTTTAGAAGCAATGAAGCAAAATATAAATCAAGATCTATTTGTGTCAGTGTTAAAATCAAAGTTACCAAGTAGTGTCATTCTTCATCTTGAAATACAAAAAGGAGCAAAGCCAAAATGGACAGTATCAAGAATCATGGACTTATTGGATGAATATGTTAGTGCACGTGAAAAGGCCAATACAAGGAGTAAGGTAATTAACAAGACAGACACAAAGGAGAAAAGTGAACATAAACAATTGTGGAGCCAAGGAGCAGCAGAAAGCTTACCAGTTAATCCAAGGGTCACATATAGTCAGAACCAGCAATGTAGATATTGTTCTGGTAAACATTGGAGCGATGAGTGTCCTGAATACAGATCGATAGCCGAAAGAAAAAGGTGTTTGAAAGGTAGCTGTTTCAAGTGTCTCAAGACTGGACATATGGCAGGTGAATGCAAGAGTCAGAGGACCTGTGTGTATTGCAAAGAAAAAGATGTACATCATCGGAGTCTTTGTCCCAAGAAGTTTCCAAATCACATAATTAGAGAAAGTGTTCAAATTGCAGAGGACAATAATACTGATGAAATTCCCGAATGTGGAAATGCACTACTATCTTCAAACGAAATTGTTCTGATGCAAACTGCACAAGTATATATAAAGAACCCTACAGGATACAGAACCGAACAAGTTAGAGTGTTGTTAGATTCAGGTTCACAAAGGACATACATCACAGAAAGGTTAGCGAAATCATTGGACCTAGAGAGAACAAAGGATAAAGATATACAGCTTGTTACTTTTGGGAGTGAAAAGGCAAAAGTCGTTAAGACATCCACAACAAAGATTAGTTTACAATTAAGGGGCAATAAAGAGATGAGCATCTTTGCTAATGTTGTACCTACCATTACTGGAACTATACAGCGAAAGAAGATTTGTGTGAAGGATAAACGAAATTTAGACACCCTAGTGGAGAATCTTAATCTTGCAGACACCATTCCTTCTACAACAGAATCTGGAACTGTTGACCTCCTCATCGGTAATGACTATTACCTAGATATCGTGACGGGTCACAAAATAGAAGTGCAAAAGGGCTTATACCTTCTTTCGTCTCGACTTGGATGGATTCTCACAGGAAGGACTGACGAATTTGAGGAAGACGCTAATGACATGAACATGTTAATACTCACGTTTGGTGATAATATCACCAAGACAGAGATATTTTCAGCAATTGACGAATCGGTACCAGTGAAGCCCAATCTTGAAGATTTCTGGAATTTAGAAGCTATTGGTATTGTGGATAAGAAAGAAGAAAAACAAGATGAAATGGCCATGAACAATTTCAGAGAAACTCTTGCGTTTAAAGATGATCGGTATTATGTGACTTGGCCATGGAAGAATGAACAGAATATACTCCCAGAGAATCGTATGCTAGCTGTTGGACGTTTGAGATCATTAGTATCAAAGTTGAAATCGAGGCCAGATTTGTTGAACAAGTATAATGATATAATTCAGGAGCAACTTGGAAAAGACATCATCGAAAAGGTTGACAGTTATTGTAGAGATGGTGCAAAGCATTATATACCCCACCACGCAGTTATAAAGCCAGATAGGTCCACTACAAAACTGAGGGTAGTTTATGATGCGTCTGCTAAAACCAAACCTGATGATAAAAGTCTAAACGAATGTCTCTACAGAGGTCCTGTCCTACTTCGTGATCTATGTGGGATTTTGATACGTTTTAGGATGCAAAGAATAGGAATTGTATCTGACATTGAGAAAGCTTTTCTCCAAGTTGGACTTCAACCAAGTCAGAGAGATGTTACAAGGTTTTTATGGCTAAAGGATCCAGAAAATGTTACGGTAGACACAGACAACATCCAAGAATATCGGTTTTGTAGAGTCCCCTTTGGAGTAATATCAAGCCCTTTTCTCCTTGGAGCCACTGTAAATTATCACCTTGATAGGGATGGATCTGAAACAGCACACCAAATCAAGCGAGATATTTATATGGACAATGTTATAAGTGGAGTTGACTCTGTTCCAGAAGCCATCCAGTTCTATACCGATTCAAAGAAGATATTCTCTGAAGCTGGAATGAATCTAAGAGAATGGGCATCCAACAACCAAGAAGTAGAAGGTTACTTCCCAGAACATGACAAAACGGATGATGAAAAGATGAAGGTATTGGGTCTAGAATGGAATAAAAGAACTGATACTCTGAATGTGAAACCTATCAAGATACTTGACTCTAATGATGTTACAAAACGAAACGTTTTGAAACAGGTTGCAGCAGTTTTTGACCCACTTGGTCTATTTTCTCCCGTCACCCTGAAAGGAAAGCTCATATTACAACTGCTGTGGAACAAACATCTAGATTGGGATGAACAGATCAGTGAAGAAGATGTGAGTTTGTGGAAATCAATTATGGATGACCTACAGAAGATGCCGGAGTTACCTTTGCCCAGATGTGTGAAGATACTAGAAAACAATGATGAAACAAGTTCACTCGTGTGTTTCTGCGATGCTTCAGGAACAGCTTATGCAGCTGTTATTTATTTTGTTCAACAAGGACATGAAATGTTTAAATCCGATGTCATCTTTACAAAAACTAGACTTGCTCCTTCCAAGAAAATCACAATTCCGAGATTAGAACTGATGGCAGTGCTAATTGGTGTTAGAGCTATAAACTATGTCAGAGCTCAAATTCTCCAAAAAGTGTCAAGTGTTAAGATCTTCACAGATTCAATGTGCACGTTAGGTTGGATAGAATCAAAGAAACAGCTTCCTGTGTTTGTGCGAAACAGGGTTGAAGAGATTAAGAAAGAAAAAGAAGTATCCTTTCATTTCGTCAAGTCGAAAGATAATCCAGCAGATCTTGCAAGCAGAAGTTGTTCCTTCGAGGAGCTTAGAAAAAGTAAACTTTGGTGGAATGGACCCGTGTGGCTGCAAAATGAAAATCAAGATCCCATGTATGATACAGATGAACTTATGGAGATCGAAGAAGCAGCAAGATCAAGAAATAGTGGTGAAAGTGAGAATTCAAATAAAAAAGAAGGGTGTCTATTATCCGAAAAGTGTGTGACTGTAGAACTAGAGTCTGAATGTCAAAATTCTCCTATGGGTATTGATGTGAAAAGATTTTCCTCAAAGATAAGAATGATAAGAGTTACAGCTACCGTCCTGAAATTCATAGACAGACTTAAAAGAAAACCAGGCAAACAACTCACAAGTGATGACATCAAAAATGCAGAAGAAATATGGATAAAATATGTACAAAGACTTCATTTCCATGAGATTCTTATTGCTATCCAAGAAGGCAAGAAGAATAATCTACAAGCACAGTTAGGAGTATTTCTGGACGAAAAGGGTATTTTGCGCTGTAAAGGACGCCTTGAGAATTCAGATTTGACAGAATCTGCTAGATTTCCCATCCTGTTACCGAAAAAGGACAGATTTTCACAATTAGTGATCGAGGAAACCCATAAAATGTGTATGCATAGTGGTGTATCTCAAACTCTAAGTGCTCTAAGACAATTGTATTGGATTCCACAGGGAAGAGCCAGCGTAAGAAAAGTTTTACGTGAGTGTGTTGTTTGTAAGAAAGTTGAGGGGCACGCATACAAGATGCCTCCCATGGCTCCATTGCCTTATTCCCGTGTTACAGAGTCTCCACCCTTTACGTTCACAGGATTGGATTATATGGGACCCCTTTACATCAAAGACAATAAAGACAATAGTGATACCAAAAAGGTTTGGGTGTGTTTGTTGACTTGTATGGTGACTCGAGCAGTCCATTTAGAAATTGTGACAAGTATGTCTACTGAATCATTCTTGAATGCGTTACGGAGATTTATTGCTGTGAGAGGAAAACCTGATGAGATTGTGTGTGATAACGCTTTGCAGTTCAAGTTAGCTAGTGAGACCACTGATTTGGTGTGGGGAGAGGTGATCATGCACGATGATACACAGAGCTACTTTTCTAACCAGAAGATTAAATGGAAATTTATAGTGGAACTCGCACTTTGGATGGGCGGATTCTACGAGAGAATGATAGGAGTCCTCAAAAGATGTTTGAAAAAGAGTATAGGAAGAAATTTATTGGACAATGACAAGCTACAAACAGTTCTTAAAGAAGCCGAAGCAGTGATAAATAATAGACCTTTAGTGTACGTTGGCGAAGATATCAATTCAACCATCACTCTTACTCCAAGTCACTTTTTGTGTTTAAATCCAAGAATAGGAATACCCGTGAGCAAAGTTGAAGAAGATGAAGAGTTCAGCATCAAGGAAAGTTCAGCTAGAAAGTTACTATTAATGTGGAGGAAAGGTCAAAAGTTAGTAGACAAATTCTGGACAATGTGGAGAGAAGAATACTTGACAAGTCTACGAGAGAGGGGCCAATCTTGCTTATCAGGAGCAAGAAATAGTGTGAGTGAAAGAGCAGAAAAGGGAGACGTTGTTTTGATAAAGGACAACCTTCCAAGAGGAAGTTGGCGTTACGGAAAGGTGACTGACTTGATTGAAAGCGCAGATGGTAAAATAAGATCAGCAAGAGTACAGACTAAGTCAGGGAATATTTTGAATAGACCCCTAAAGTTACTATATCCATTTGAAACGTCAGAGATGCCAAATGACAAAGAGAATTCTAAAGGCAGAAATAACTGTGAACAAAGAAATGAAAGGATCAGGAGAAAAGCAGCAGAGAGTGCCTGTGTAAAGATAAAAGAGTGTTTGAACTAAATACAGATATGTGATAACAGTGCCTTCGTGCTTTGATTTGTGACATTAAATCAGTGCTCCTTTAGAGAAAATGATTGTAAATAGGGTTTATAAAAACATGCACGTGGTCCAATAATAAGGAGTAATATCTATGTTTATATCCTTGTGAAAACACGCACGTGCTTAACAATTAAGGAGCCAAGTACTGTATCGTTATACAAACATGCACGTGCTTAGCAGCAGTATTTGTGTTTAAGTCTCTACATAAACGTGCACGTGATTTTGCAAATATCTAATTGTGTTGTGTACATAAGTCATTCGTTATTAAAACTTGAAAGTGGATAGTTATTCCGTCACCGATTATAGTTAAAGATGAATACTTGCAAACAATGTGACAAAGTATTTACAAAGAAGAGGAATTTAAAGAGACACATAGAGGAAGTACACATGGACAATAAAAAGTTTTCGTGTCCCACAGATTCGTGTCAAAAGACTTTCACTAGAAGGAGCAATTTGAAAGATCACTTGGTGAGGGTTCATAAGATGTCAAAGATCGATGCCAGTAATCTTAGCATCAATGCTAAGAAGCCAAGCGATCCTAAACCCCAAATCGTGTACAGTGACGTTAGTGACGATGACAGTATCCTAGATATGGTTGCTGAGTTGGATGATTTTGTGAATGAAATAGACTCACTCGATTACGAAGAAAACGTCTTAGAGGATCTTTTGGATGATAGGTCATCTACCGACGTAAATGGATCCGGATCACCCGTCAATGTTGTCTACGAAGATGACTTTAGTGATATATCAGAGGGAGATTACACAAGTGTTTGTTCTAACGAGATATGTGATGAGATCATAGAACTTAGTGATGAGTCTTCAGAAACAGCCGCGCACATAGACCAGGAAGATGAAAGGGCCGTAGAAACGTCAGAAGTAGAGACAAAATATGAGGTTTATAGTGTTACGGTTACAAGGCAGCTGAGATACTTACATGGTGAATTGTTAAATACATGTGTCAGTGTAGATCAAGATTATTTTGAATTTCAAAAGTGAATTACGTTACAAATAACTCATATCCTAACAAAAATGTAAAAAGGAATTAGCGATGGCTTTTCCAAGTGTGTTTCTTCGCCAATAATAAATATTGGGAAAAAAGTGGAAGTGTAATTTGGAATAATGTTTTACAGGTAGTAAATATTATTTCTTCTTGGTTCCACTTACAATGTTAAAATTGCTTGATAAAAGTATTGGGATATGGGTTAACATGTTAGATTATTTTTTCTTCTTGTGGGGAGTGTCGTGAAATACACGATATATTTCTTTATTTGGTCATGAAAAGGTTTAAAGGGGTGCACTCCTGCTTACTCCTGATGTATTGTTTACACAGGAATGAGCAGAGTGCACCACTTATAAAAACATTGTAAATATTAATTGTGTTGTTTTAAAGAGATGCGCTCCTGCATGCTCCTGATGCATTGTTTGCACAGGAACATGTAGAGCGTATCTCTTGTGAAAACATCTTATGAAAACATGTTGTAAAGAGATACGCTCCTGTATGCTCCTGATGCATTGTTTGTACAGGAACATGTAGGGCGTTTCTCTTGTAAAAACATGTCATGCAGCTCTTATATAAAAAGGGAGAAAATGTGGTGTGGGTTCAGTTTTGAGTTAGTTTTTGCTCAGTAAAGATTAAAGTTAGTGATGGCTAAAGTTTAAAGAAAGTTTAGTTTTGAATAGACAAAGTAAAAAGTTGTGGGAAATTAAAAGTGGTAAAAATGGAAAACTGTTTAAGTTATTTCTTTTGATGTGCGAAAAATCTACGACATAAGGTCCCTTTTAGCATGACGGGTCACATTTTCCAAAGCCGTTATAAATCTTTTGGGGCGCCAAAAGGCTGTTCGTCGTGATTGTGTGCACGTCAAATGTAGCTACACGTCTTCACAAAAGGTACAGAGAACTCGGTGAATAATCATGTGATAAAGCAATTCCAGAAAATCTTTAACAATTTTGTTAATACGTGATCTTTTCAATTCAGTTTGAAGCAGAGAAGGTGGGCTGGCGTCACATATATTAGATGAACGTGGTGCATTCTTGAAGAATCAGCTGATAAAAAGAGTTAATGAAGATCAACCAAAACTTTGGTTGATCTTCAATTACTTTTTAATCAGCTGATTTTTTAAAAAAAATCCACCACGTCTAGAGTTTTTCTGGCATTTTCCCTATTCTCTGCTTCAAACTGAAGTCAAATTGGTGAAAGTACTAATTAACAGATTTTTTGAATATTTTCTGAAATTGTTGCATCACGTGAGTATCCACAGTGAGGTAGGGCCTACAGAGAAGGCAGTTTGGATAACAGAAAATTTGGTGGTGTGGAAACAAATAAAAGTTTAGCACTACAAGCCCAAGGACGGATCTAGGGGTGGGGTCAGGGGGTCATGACCCCCCTGGAATAGGCCGAAAATTGAATTTTGACTATATAACTTTACATATATAACACATTTTAAGCCATCATTTGGGCTTTCAATTTGAAAGTGTTTGGTACAAAGGAAGATACTTACGAATACAAAGATGTTAAAAACTATCACCATATACTTGTACCGACGGTAACCTTCCGTAGCGGCCATCTGTAAGAATAAATTGTCGCTTTTCATAGAAAACCTCGTAACTGCAGCTTGTTTTAAGCTGCAGTTACGAGCTTTTCGTTGAAATGCGACGACATGCAGCCTATCTAATTACGCAGAAAATATTGGGTAAAAGGATAATTAAGATAAAGGAAATAAGGAGAATCTCATGTTCGTCAACATTTACTTTCTTTTTCTCTATTTTTTTCAGTGCTTTTTTCGACCTATTTTATTGCGTAACGGACGTCAAAACCATGGTTTGTTTTGGAAGAAATGAATAATTGATAAAGCCATGCAGAATAATATGTAAAAGACATCTGTGCTGGTATATGACGTGAATAAGTAATTCCTACGAAAGATTTCCAGTTTTAAGAAGGTTTCATATTGCGTTACAGGGCACAACAACTTCATAAGAGATTATCAGCATATCAGAAATAATAAGAGCTTCGCAGAGCGGCGCATATACGCCCGAGAGGGGCTATTCAGTAAAATTGGCCATTTTTTCAATTCAAGGGCAGATAATTCAAACATGAAAAGTTATCAAAATTTTGTTTGCACAAAAAGACACCAGAGAGATTCATTGTGGCTAGTTTGATTAAATTCTGGTTGAAACTGTAGGAGTTGCGCACAGGAGAAAATGGGCATTTTTGAGAAAATGGGTATTTTTTCTTAAATTCAAGGGGTGATAATTCAGGAACGAAAACAGTTATCTAAATTCCGTAAGCGGTGTGCACAACTAGACACCATGGAGATTCATTGTGGCAAGTTTGATCAAATTCTGATTAAAACTGTAGGAGTTGCGCACACAAGAAAATGGGCATTTTTTTTAAGTCAAGGGCAGATAATTCAAGAACTAAAAGAGTTAATTGAATTCCGTAAGCGGCATGCACAACTAGACACCATGGAGATTCATTGTGGCAAGTTTGATTGAATTCCGATGAAAACTGTAGGAGTTGCGCACACAAGAAATTGCTAACGGACGGACGGACGGACAGACGAGCGGGGCCATAACATAATACGACCCTTCGGGCGTATAATAATAAAGAAAACTGAAATGATAATTATAAGGTTTTTGTAATTTATGGGCTGTAACGTAAATGTATAATATTTATTTGCCTGTCGAATATTTTCATGAAAAATCATAGAAAATACTTAAAAAAGATTCATGTAGCCTACATTAATTACGAAAAAGAACGATGTTAAAAAAGTTTTACCTTTTAAAGTGGAACGACGTAGATCTATATTCCTTTTCTTGTTTTCTTTCGGTGTCTAAAATAAATGATCGAATTACAATACCTAATTCATGTTTTAAATGATTGGTTCGATGATTCTTTTGTTTGAAATCAACAAGAAAAGTTTGAAATCAAAACTTATATCTACGGTGTCATAGAGGCACCATCGCTTGAATACTGATTTTAAGGTAGTCCACCTCTATTAAGATACATGTGACGTCGGTGTTTTTGTACGACATCGTTAGTATTCGTTTTATGATATTATATTCATAGTTCTAGGCATGTGCAAAGTTTCGGAGCAAAATGACAACTAATGTTTTCTGCCTTTGCCTTAATAATTATTTCCTGTGCCTTTTTGTACATAAAGCTTATCTGAATCAACACAAAGCTTACAGATCTATATCTTCATCATCATCATCATCATCCTTTTTGACGTCTACACAAAAATACTTGGAAACATTATTTTTCCGTTTGTGAAAGGATTAATACAAGTGTTTGCATTGCAGGCATACGGATAGTTGTTCAATGACAAAAAATATCACATGAACGCAGATATATTGAACCCTTTCCTAAACATGACCTGCTTTTGGCGTATCTATAGACAAGGCTTGTGACAACTTTGAGACGAGAGAAGAAAATGCTGATTATCAGTATTTTCACCTTCTGTCTCCATGTTTTCTCTGATAGATTGTACACACCATCTCATTTATATCAACATCCCCTATGTCGTCTGCAACTGCTTACAAATTGGGATGCTTTAAATTTTCGCTGTTTGGGAAGGGTTTATCAAAACGTATTATGAATTAAACTCGTTATATTTTGAAATAGCAAAAATCTAAAATGCTTTGTACAGCCTACTTGTATCTTTTGAAAGCTCGAGTTACATACTATAATAAAGGAGTTCATAATTAAGTCTAGATATTACAAGATATTACATGAATATTTTTTAAGTTTTCGAAACCACAATTAGAAAGCCCTGAAGGCATTTAGTCGCTCCACAGGCCCGAATTTCTTGTGATGTCCAATCCAAGTTTTGGCTATGTTATTCAATAATTGTGGTTCTTATATCAAAAACAAGGTGAATAAGATGGTTCTTCTAGAGTAAAAACAAAGTAAAAAATATCAATGTGGCAAAAGCAAAGGTAAAATGAATAATTGTTTAATTTAGGTTTGTCAGAGTAAGAACAAAGTCAATTAGATTCATTACCTCACTCCCTGTTTTCATATTTAACGTGCAAGTGTAGAAGCATAGTCCACATCAGCGGGCATCCAGGTAACTGCCTGTCTTCATTCCTGCTTACCATCTATCTTTCTCTCGAGGGTCAATGATGGATTAATTTTGTCAAATTCAAGGACACATTACTCATGATATACTAGTATATCACATAATTGAAAATTGCACTCAGACAAGATCTTAATGATCATCAACATTCTGTCCAAGTTTTATCCTGATTTGTCGATATTTGTAGGCTAGCTGTTAGAGTGAGATCACTCTACATTCAATGGCAGATAATTCAGACTCTAAGTACTGCTTCAATCAAAATTCTTTGAAGGCATTTGAGAGAGGATCACTCAAGGATCTTTCCTGTGAAGTATAGTTGAAATCCATCCCATAGTTTCGGAGTAGATTTTCAAGGACACGATTTACGGACGCTCACACGACGGACACACCGCCATGAAAATATAGCCCGCTGGCCTGAGGGCCAATTGAGCGAAAAATTAAGACTGTACCAATAATTCTAAATCTAAATGTAGACGACAAGGAGGTGTAAATAAATATGGCATTTGTAGCACAGAAAACATTTCTTTTTTTAAGGAGGGCATAATTAATAAAGACAACACAATATTTGTTATAAGTTTATTACAAAAGTGTTAAAGGATTATAATCATGATAAGACATTTATCCAAGGATAGATTTTTTTTTTCAAATCAACAGCTGGTTATAGAAACTTGATATCAACAACAACTAATAATAGATACATCATTCCAAATGTATTGAGTCTGCATGCTCACCAAGAGCGGGTCTTTGGGCAGTTGTGGATATTCAATTTGAATGTTTAGAGATTAAAACATTAATTAAGTTTTTTTCCATAAGTAAAAGATACAATTCCAATTTGAAAACTACTGCAGCCAATAGGGCCCTAGAGTGTTTTTTGGTATCTCTTAGATATAATTTGTGTACACTTTAGCACAGAAAATATTAAGACAAAAGGAGAAAAGGCTTGTAATCAGCATCTTCTCTAGTCTCCATATTTTCCAAAGCATTTTCTACTAAAGATGTCAAAACAAGGTCCCATTTGGGAAAGGGTGTATAAAATCCTTTGAAACATTTTTTGTTCCCATGTAACTGAAATGATTCTTAATTTGGTTAGGATAAATGGATGAGGGAGATGCAAAGCAATTCTCGCTTTTTAACGCAAACCTCTAACCGCAGCTTGTTTTAACCCTTACCCAAACAAGACCTGGTTTTGACATCCCTAACAGAAAAGGCTTGGGAAAACATTGAGACAAAAGAAGAAACTGCTGATAACCAGCAGTTTCTTCTTTTGCCTCAATATTTTCTGTGCAATATTTTATGCAAATCTTATTGTTATCAACATTCATTTTGTCATTTGTGGCAGATTTTTAGTTGGACCACCTTAAAATTTTGTCGTTTGGTAAAGGGTTAAGTTGCAGTTACGAGGTTTTGTTGAAAAGCAGCGATTTGTAAGTGGACATGAAATTACATGTACACACAAAAGTTTTGCATAAAGAACTTGATTAATGAATTATGTACAAAATTGATGAACAAATATAAAAATATCATTATTGCCTTTGTTACATTATTTACAAATTTTAAATGGATGGATAAAACTATATACATTTGAAAAGATAGAGTCAACAGTACAATTTTAGGAATCAACATCTTTTATAGATTTCAAAACAGTTACCATTTCCTGTTTGAGCAAATTAAAGAAACATGTTGTTTTTTTACAAATGTTAAGTCGCAAGAAAGCTTTTTACTAAAACGATTGGGGTTAAACAGAAATTACAATCTTATCCTTCTACATTTTTGTGTGCAATATTTAAGCATGTGTGATTATAATGACTGCATAAAAGAGAAATATATACAAATGATAAAAAAATATACAAGATATGTTATTAGCATTTGCTAAATGAAATAACTACACCATAGCACTTTGAGATTTTCCAAATAAGTTTGTAGACATGAACTGAGTCACTTTTACTATTTACTTAAGACAGGTAAATGTTTAGAAAAATGTAATCTTGGGTTCTCAGCATTTTATCCCTTAGAGTATTGTTTCATAAGCTTATCATTTTAGTACAAGATATCAGTCATTCTAAAACCTTTTCTTTCCAGATTTCAACAATTCATTATTTTTCTTTTATGGAATATCTCTTTCAGAAACAAATAAAATATAATTCATAATGTTTTAATGCTTCGATCTATTCACATCATCTTCATTCACAGGTTGGTCCGGTGGAAGATCTCGGTATATCTAACCCATTACCAAATGACAAAATTTCAGGGCGGTCCAAATTGAAAGATCCTGCAGACGACAATTTAAAGTAAATGGAATTTTTAATTTTTAGGTCTTTTTGGATAGAAAACATTGTGGGAAATGAAGAAATTGCTTGTCACAAGCAATTTTTTCATTTTCCACGATGTTTTTCAAAGCCTTTATCTCTTGGGAAGTCCAAAATAGTCACTGTGTGGTAATGGGTTAACAGAAATGTAACAATGACACGACAACCAGCATAATGAGTGTAGTAAGGCTGAGAGTTAGGAAGGAGGCACCGCCTGTATGTATGTTATCATCTACAAATGTGGCTGATCCTGGAATATTGAAAACCATTTCTTATTGTAAATCATTATTATTCATTTACATTTTATAAACAAGTACTTTATTTTTTTTTTTCAAACTAAAATGCAAAGAGAATCATTAGCATTGGATAAACTATGAAGATCATTGGAATCAGAAAAACAAACTCAAACTTGAAACTAAAGCAAATTGCATTAGATAGATCTATGTACTAAATTGTACATTAACTTGTACCACACTTTTTAATCAGTTAATCAAATGTTGTTGTTGTTTTTTAATTCAAACATCCATATTTCGTCGGTGGGGAGTCAAAACCTTGTAACTCCAGCTTATTCAAGCTGTAGTTATGAGGTTTTGACTCACCACCATCGATTCATCCTTTGTTCAATTATGAACCTTCTTTCTGCTCACCAAATCCATTGTTTAGAGGTAAAGTATGAAGTATTCTTAAATTCAGAAAATAATAGAGCTATAGATCTAATAGTGATTCAAAACTTACTAGAAAGTCTGACATAGTTTTCTCCATCTCCCTCTGAGTTTTCTGCGTAGCATCTGTACTGACCGAAGTCTTGATCCCCTATATCATGTACTGTCAACTTCATCAAGGCGTAGTTGGAGCCAAAATAATTCTCAAACACATATCTAGAACAATTAAAAATCCATAAACAGCTGTCATTTTCAATGCTTTTGATGCTAAGAGAAACAAGAGCCGTCATAGACGGATTATGCTCCCCGAATAAGTGTTTGTCACAAAATAAAAACTATCACACATGAAGCCCCCTTTTCCAATGACAGATTTTTTGTGCACACATTATTTATAGAATATGGTCTAGAACATCCTATTTATCACATGAGTACAAAATTTCATTTGATTCTGCCCATTAGACAAAGAGAAATTAGAGAAACACTATTTTTTACACTAAGGCCCCTTTTTCCATGACGTAGCCTCAAATTAACAAACAGAGAAAAATTTTACTAGGAATTATCCAAGGGGGTTCACATGTGAAGTTTCATTGAATTTGGTCCAAGGGTTGCTGAGATCTAGCTGTAGACGGACGACGGAAGGACATACAGACAGCATGGCAACTATAATTATGCTCCCCCAAATTTTTTCGGGGAGCATAAAAACAAAGTAATTCAAACTCATGATTTTTGACATTCAAGGGCTGATAACGCAGGACTTTCTAGTTTGACTAGGCCCATAATTTAACTCAACGGAGAGCTTATGACCAAGTTTGATCAAGATTGGCTCACTTATGAGGATCCTATAGAGTAAACACCAAATTGTAGATGGACAGACAGACGGAAGATGGACAAAAAGTTATCACAATAACTGTTTAATTCATGCTCATGTGAGCTTATAATGCTGATAATATACCAATATGCTTACTTCTATAGTTCATTTTCTGTGAAAAAATTCCATTTAAATTCACTAAGGAAAGACCGAGTAACCAGATAGAAAATCTCCTTTAAATTTGGAACATTTTGTTGTTTAGGAGAGTGTTAAGCACACAAAACTTCTGCCTACTTGTTTGGATTTTCCAGTGGTACTCCATCTTTGTACCAGGAAATCTGTTCTGTTGTGGGTACAGGATTGCCCGACGCCTCACATGTTAACTGTTTACTGTATCCAACTGCCTGAAACACTTCCTGGTTCTCAGGCACTAATGTGGGTTGAACTGTAATACAAGAAATGATAGATTAATAAACAAAACATTAGTTTTGTTGTGGGTACAGGATTGCCCGACGCCTCACATGTCAACTGTTTACTGTGTCCAACTGCCTGAAACACTTCCCGATTTTCAGGTAGATCTACTTATGTGGGCTGAACTGTAATCATTATACAAGAAATTGGGGTAAGCATTTTGATGAAAAGTGATGATATGCTAAGTTTAATTGTTGATTGTTTACTAAGAATACCAGTTTAAGAAATAGCAATATAAACAAGACATCTCTTTAATGTCTCAACAGCAATTCCTCAACAATTTTAATTTGACCTTGACTGATGACCTTGATATGGTAGATCTATCAAAGGAAATGTATCTGCTATCATCATAAAAGTACAAATGATATTTTATAACACTGCAAGTCAAAATAATACAAAATGTATGCATAATATGTTAAGGTAGAATACCCATAATAAGTACCAAAGAGCCAATGGCAAAATTTGATGGAAGTGCCGGATCCAGGATTCCTTTGAGGGGGGTTCGGATTATATGCAAATAGGGGGGTTCGTTTTTCTAGTGTTGCACAATTTTTACTGAAATTCTGCATGAAATTGAAATAATCAGGCTACAGAGGGGGGTTCGTTCGAACCCCCCGAACCCCGCCTGGATCCGCCACTGGATGGCATTCCTAAACTGTGTTACATTTGCATTCCAAATACAAAGTAAAAGCATTAATTAAAATTGTACGGCTTACAATTTTGAATTCATGCATACTTATGAAAATATTTGACAAAATTGTTCAAAATTACCTCCCTTGCATATGAATATAGAGTAAAATGATATTTGTGAATTATTTTCTTCTTGAAGCATAATCTTGAAATCCGGCACGGTGAATCAACCTATGTGAAGTGTATTTACAAGCATGTGTAATTTAATGCATTTTGTATGGCTAGAAAGTGGTGTTTTTTCATTATGGGTATTCTACCTTAAAACCTCTATCTTTGATGTACATGTATAGGCATAAACATCTTAAGTTATTGCAAGATGAGAACAGTCTTGTCTCTTCTATATGATTTTTTTATATTGATTACCAGTAAACTTACATTTAACATTGAGGTAGATCCTGCGTACATCTCTGCCAGCCGTGTTCTCTGCGATACATTTGTAGTAACCTTTATGTGTCCTGCTTACACTGTCTATCAGAATACTAGGGGCCTGTAAGATGACATACATTGATCATAGATGTTTAACCCTTTCTCAAGCAAGACTTTGTTTTGACGTCCCTCATAGAAAATGCTAGGGAAAACATTGAGGCAAAAGAAGAAAATGCTGATAACCAGCATTTTCTCCTTTTGCCTCAATATTTTCCACACTTTACCATTCACAAATTCAACCTTTAGTAACACCAATTTTGTCATCTGCATCAGCCTTCAAATGGGGCCACCCTAAAATTTGTAGTAACCTGTATTACGTGTCCTACTCAGACACTGTCAAAATACTAGGGGCATGGAGATCAGAAGAAAATACATCAAATGAACCAATTCAAATGACACTTTCTGAATACAAAATTGTAGTAGGTCTTTATTCTTAAAATGTACAGTGTGAATGGATGAAATCACAAACACTTTATAACCTTAAAATTGTACTCTAAATGTTGTTGAATGACCCTCACCTCCCAACTGCTTTAAAAATTGTAAATTCTGTACAATCATTTAGAAGTAACAGTGAATTAATGAGTAGAGTATAAAAACTACAATCAATATCATAACTTTATCTGCTCTATTGCTACTTTTTTTATTAAAGGCAGTACAACCCTTATGAGATTTATGAGACATCGATATTTTTCAAGAAACGTCTTTAACATTCGTTACGTAACCGAATATATTCGATCAATATCGAAAACATTCTGTGGTGGAATATTCCACCGTTGGAATATTTACGACGTCGCCTGAATAATTCAGACGTCGCATGGATCTCATTAGGAGTGGACTACCATAAGAAATTGTCTACCATTTTGTCATCCCTTTGTTAACCTATGACTTTGATTATTCTGTTTGAACGATAAACATAAAAAATTGCTTACTGTGTATTCTCTGCCACCAGTAGGCAGGATACCGCCTCCAGCAAGTTGCCATGTAACTACTGGCGGTGGTATACCACTGGCCGCACATGTCAGTTTTACATTACGATCTCCCTCCTCAACTGTTGTGTCAGAACTCGTCTCTATATCTATCACTTGAGGCTTTTCTGTCAACAAAAATTAATATTAGGAAATATATTATACAATGTAAGTGGGTAGAATACCGCCTCAAGCAAGTGGCCATGTAAAGTTCTACTGGTGGAGGTCTACCACTTGCCATAATTATATAATGTAATATGCTGCAGTTCTGCAGCTTCTGCCAAAGTGTCAAGTCAATTTCAGTTTGTCTGTGGAGAGAGTGTTGTAAATTCACGGCAGACTTGTATATTTGCTGAGGTAATGCAGATGAAGAAAATGGGTATGCTACAGCCAATAGCATTCCAAGTAAAGAGGGAAAACGATTAAAATTATGGCTATTATGTATTTTCTTATTTGAAATCTTATATTGATAATTTCAAAATCTTTGTGCAATATTATAATCATATTAATAGGCATGCCAAATCAACAAAATTTGTGTAATCATGCTCACCAATGACTGAAATAATACGACTATCGATAGCGTTCTGTTGACCACCCAGCTGCACACGGCAGATATACAGGGCCTGATCAGACTGCTGGACATTCTGGATCTTGAGACGCCAGAAGTTTGCCGCTGGCTTATCTATCTGGTATTTAAATGGGTTCTGTGTGTCTGTATCTGTGGATATAGGGATGTTGACCTTCGTCTCCGCATTCTGCACTAACCATTGTACCTGAAGGCGAGAAGCATTTATTCAGAGCTATGGATAAGTGGGGCGAAGACTTTCTAACTCTTTTTTATTTCAAATTCAAACTCTATGTTGTGAGTGAGCACTCATTTGAATCTTAAAGAGACAATTCTAATGAGTGCCCACTGTCCACAACGTAGGGTTTAATGAATGTTAATAGTGACACATTCCATTTTAAAAATTTTAAGACATTGCCCCCTCCCCAATTCTGGTGCCATTTAGGACCCTGTTTTTCTAAATCTAAAAATCCCAGCTAATTTGAAATTTAGGCAGTTCATTTGCATTTAAGGACAGATCCTCCATTTATTTCCTACGGTAAGATTTTTTTTTATTTTTTCTGTACTGATATTTAAATATATGAGAAGTAAAAAAATGACTTCAAAACTATAGGTCACCTAGCGAATTAAAAAGTTATTAGATTTCAAGGGAGACTACTCTTGTCTAAAATTGCAAAAATGAGGTGTCACTTAACTACCCACAAAAAGGTGTTCGAAATGACTAGGATTACTTAAATAAGTCTTTATTGTGTTCAATATGTTTTATTCTGTCTAAATGAGTTCCAATTTGGGAAAATTTAGTGATGATTTTGAAATTTTTAGTAAAACATTCTTAAAAAATTAGCTGAAATTGCTCTTTTTTGGCAACGTTTCTGATAATAAAAAATATTCCAGCGGTAAGAATTTTTTCTTTTTTTGTATAGAGATAGTGCCTGGTCATACCTACAAAAACAAAAAAAGAAAAATATATCAAACCAAGCGTTTTTCTTAGTTATAAGTAAAATTTGGCTTACTTTTTGCAGCTCTGTCCGAAATTGTTTCACTACTTTTATCCATTTCCTTACTTATTACCAGCTTTAGATAATAAAAAGTGTCATCTTTTATGTCCATCTGAAGCGGACTAGCTCATAAAGACACCACTTTGCTTTTGTTGCTCCGTTTCCTATCGCTTAACGCCACATGTTGAACGCGTAACAGAAAGCGAAATGTACCATCCGAGTACTATTACACATTAATTGACCAAACAGAGAAAATTGAAATAACCGAAAAGGGTCTTGTCATTTATCAACCAAACATTACCTAAATGTAAAAAAATACAATTGCTGAAAAGGCCAATCACTGAAACAGCTTTATTTCGTTATTTACGATATGCGCAGTAAGTTGCGCAGTAACAACTGGAGGATCTGCCCTTAAGAGGAATTAACAAAATATTAAAACCCACCTTTTTATCAGCAGGTCTGTTATCCACAACACAGCCTAGATATGTATCTTTATCTTTCTCTACCACCACTGTTTTATAGCCCAGAATGGTTCTGGTGTCTGGGAATGTTTGTCTGATCACAACCTTGGGATCAGCCCCATAACCTGAAATGATACAGTACTCAAGTTAGACAGTACCCACAACATAGGGTTTGATAAACATTTAGTGAAATAAGTTGTTTTAGTTATTTTTTCTCTACTACCACTGTTTATATCCCAGGATAGTCCTGTTATCTAGGAATGTTTGCATGATCACATTTAAAGATCAGCCTCATAACCTGAAATAATGCATTTAGGCGTGATCTGTAGAGTGCAAAATTGGTGGATCATAAAAATACAGCAGAGCTACAGATAAGAGTAAGAGGGGACCTTGGGAAGCCATCCTAGTTCTTTTTTATTTCAAGTCCAAATCCTGTGTTAAAGATATTCTGATTTTTTTTATTTCAAGTCCAATTTTACCTTATGTTGTGAGTACTCATTCTTAAGAGTAGGCCTACCCACAAAATAGGGTTGATAAACACTTAACTCAAGTCATAGGCGTAGGAAGAGGGGGGACAGGGGGGGGCTGCCCCCCCAATAATTTGAAAAAGGGGCCTGCCCCCCCCCCCCTATGGCCCCCCATAATACACCCATATTTCCATTTACTTGAACGTTTGGCCCCCCAATATTATAAACCTTCCTACGCTACTGCAAGTTAAGCATGATTTGTGGAATGTGTAATAACAATTACAGTACTCAAGTTAGGCATAATTTGTGGTGTGTGAAACAACATACATCAGTTAAGGCCCTATTATAATAACTCCAGAGTTTCAACCGACTTTCAAATCTTGGGGTACAAACCATACTTTTACATCATGCTTGTACCCCCCATAAGTAAAGAGAAAAAGAAGGCTGCTTGTAAAAACTGGGGGTACAAGATTCATTTTGGGGGGAAACCCCCATTTAGAGGTTTTTGGACACCCTGAACTGGCAATGAAATGGGCAAGCAAAACACACCAGCAAGACACTGAATCTAAAATCTACATCTGTCTTCAATACTTCAAAGATACAAGAGTTGTCCGCGGACAACGTAGCTCGCCTATACGGGAGCTTGTCACAAAAACAGCTATTTTTCTAAAAGTAGGTCAAACTCCAAGGTCAAGGTCACTAGGTCAAAGGTCATGGTCCCAAATGAAAGGTCTTGTCGAGATGTATCCATGTATGAAATATCAAGGCTGTATCTCTAATAGTGCCTGAGATATAGGCCAGGTTAAAGTTTTTCAAAAGTAGGTCAAACTCCAAGGTCAAGGTCACTAGGTCAAAGGTCATGGTCTCAAATGAAAGGTCTTGTCGAGATGTATCCATGTATGAAATATCAAGGCTGTATCTCTAATAGTGCCTGAGATATACGCCAGGTTAAAGTTTTTGAAAAGTAGGTCAAACTCCAAGGTCAAGGTCACTAGGTCAAAGGTCATGGTCCCAAATGAAAGGTCTTGGCGAGATGTATCCATGTATGAAATATCAAGGCTGTATCTCTAATAGTGCCTGAGATATAGACCAGGTTAAAGTTTTTCAAGTGAAGACGCGACGCGACGGGACGGGACGGGATGGGACGGGACGCGACGCCGACACTAGGGCTGTGACATTAGCTCCCCGGACATAAAGTCCCGGCTCGCTAACAATGTATATTTCATAGGAAAAGTAATGAAAATTCAGTAGAAGCAACAGAGATGGCACTCCTTGTGGAATTATACTCAGGAAAATTCAGTACCTTTTCCAGTTCTACACATTCATGGATTGGTTTTCAATGATTTTTGTCATTTTTATCACACTTCTGTACTTAACAAGAGCTGTCACTGTAAGATGACAATGCCCCCGACACCGCTTTGATTTTAAATTATGGCCAATCTATGTTCAAGGTCAAGGTCATCCAGGGGTCAAGGTCACCAAAGTATGTGCCTACAGAAAGGTAATGTACCAAGGAATGTTGTGGTAAAGTATGAAGCGAATATGTTAAGTAATAAGGAAGTTATGGCCAATGTTAAAGTTTTTGGACGGAATGACGGACGGACGGACGTACGGACAAGTCAAATTTATGATGCCTCCCTATCGGGGGCATAAAAACTATTGCCCCAATTGGTCATTGATAATCTATGCAATGATAGTTTCAATTCAAGAGTTAATTTTGTTGTTAACATTTGCAGATGCGTACATAATACAAAATATGCAGTCTTGCTTCGCACTTAGTCGTTAACTCATCCATTTACATATTGATTTGGCCAGTGTTTCAGTCTTTTTCCGCCTCCTTTGTAGCGGCCCCTTAAAACAGACCCATTCCCAATTCCCAACGTTTGAAAAACAACACATTTTTCCCAATTTATTTTGTTTCAGACCCGTTCCCAGAGCATTTTTTTCTCCTGCTTTGCATGATGGATTGATGGTTTATAAACATGTTGATGTTGACCCACAGCAATATTGACAGCCATATAACAGACAAACACGACATCACCACCATTTGGCCTTTCAAATCCCCTTAACTACAGTTGACTATATTAAATTCTCTTATTTTTCCAGAACTGTAGTACAGTGGAACAAGCTGCCAACATATGTAGTAAGTGCTGATACAACCCTTAGGGTTCAAATCAGCACTTGCTTCATATATGTTCCAACCATAGTAAATTTGTAAAAATGCTTTTATATTTTTAACCTTACTAACATTCTTACGCTCTTCACAGTAGATAGTTTATATGTAGATAATTACAATATGGATTAAGGTTGTAAGATTTTAAGATTTTTACACTATTTTTTTTTTATCACAATGACAAGAGTTTCCTGCGTGGATCTATAGTAGCTCGGGAAACTTGTCATCTACACTTTTCTAACCCCCCACGCATGGCCATAATGTTTATAAAGAACGTTGCCATTATTATAGAAGAAGAAGAAGAAGAAGAAGAAGAAGAAGAAGAAGAAGAAGAAGAAGAAGAAGAAGAAGAAGAAGAAGAAGAAGAAGAAAAAGAAGAAGAAGAAGAATGTATTAATTTTCACAGAGGGTTTAACTTTTCTTGCATTCTGTAATATTTTTCCCAATTCTTGATTTCCAATTTTGCTGGTTCCATACATGTAATTGTTCCCAAAATCATGAGAAAAACGCTGAGCAAAGCTGTCAGAAAAAATGCTGTGTTTTCCCAGACAAGTTGTTACACAAATGATATATAAATTAACATTATACCGAATGTTCATTGGAAAACTATTGTAACTGTGGCTTTCAGATTTTTTCAGAAGCAAAAAACTGATTTCGTACAGCTTTATCTATCTATCTTCCATTGAGTCAAACCCCTGTTGGGGACTTTAGACTTGCGCGTCTACTGTCAAGACGAAAAAGTAAAAAGCATAAAAGAAGAGGATAGGTTAAAATGTTAAAAGATTAAAAACAAAGCTGGTTAAGATTAAGGCGAGATGTGTCCTATCCGGCTTACAGCCTGACTGAACTCATCATGGGACAGGGTCACTACTTCAGATGGTAAAGCATTCCAGTGTACAATCGTCCAGGGGAAAAAAGAGAATTTATGGTAGTCTGTCTTTGTTTGAATTTGCTGGAATGCTAGAGAATGCAAGTTTCGGAGGGGTCTTACAGGTGGGATAACATAGTAAGGAAGCGGAATAGCTACTTTTTCATTTAAAATATTGTGGAACATAAGTAGTCGTTGGTCTATCCTGCGCAAGTCTAGGCGTCTCCATCCAAGGGTGCCCAACATGTCAGAAACGCTGGAAGTGCGGCTATAGTCCCTCATTGCCCAGCGAGCTGCTCTGCGCTGCACAGCTTCAATTTGGTCTATGAGTGCTCCAGAATGCTTTGCACTTATTATCAATTAAAGAACTCATTTGTAAATTACTTCGTTATTGTGGTCGTAAGAGAAAACTTCTATATCAACGGTGTTATTGCAAGAGTTACGAGGTTTTGCAATAACACCGACGATACATAGAAAATGTAGTATTCATGGCATTCAGGAAATGCTGTCAAAACAACACCTTTATCAGGTAATTCCAGGTAACATTTTAATTGTGATTACCTGTCCAGGTGTTAATTGACACGTTATTTTATCAACTTACCTAACTCTATAAGAATCGCCAGACACAGCGAAACAAGGATCTTCATTGTTACCGAATATTTACAATCTGATAAACCGACATTTGTATTTCCGAAATTTGTCATTCATACCATTAAAGCGCATGCGCAGGTGTGTATTGACTCACCTGTGACAGGTAAGAAGATCATTTTTGGCGAAGTATTTTTCTTGATTGTTCTTATTTTTAAGAGATTTTTTCTCAACAGCTGTTGTTTAGAACTGGAAAAAATCTATATTTTTTCATAATTACAGAAACAAAGGAATCAACTGTTATATTTCAACATTTTTTCTCTGCTTTTATTTTTCATTCGTGGAAAATATTTCGTCAAATAAATAATTCGTATTATTTTGTTTACCGTTTCAGGTACATTTCTGTCACGTGATACAGGTGACTGCGGAAGTGTATAAACGACACTATTTACGAAACAACACCTCCAGTATTAATTGTTTTCGGAACATCAAAGGCGCCGATCATCTGAAGCAGAGAGGTGTTGGGCAAATCAAAAATGTATACCCGAATATGGGTGACGATTTTTCTCACCTGTTTCATTAATCAAGGTATGAACCGTTTGTTTATGTCAAAATGGCGGACATTTTTTACTCGCAATTTTCAAGGCTCTCGTCAGTCTAATTTATTTCCTTAGATCAATTGTCATTAAATCAGTAACCACGCTCACTAAACACGAAGAATCTCTCTGAAGGAAGTAAAAACAGCTCTGCATAAACTAAACAACAATAAAGCTGCAGACATATTCGGTCTGTCCGCTGAACACCTCAAATTTGGTGGGAACCAACTACACATTGTTATTAAAGACTTACCAGAGTTCCCACTAACTTTTTTTTCTGGGAGTGCATGCACCCCCTGGGGTAAAATATTGGGAGTGCATCACAAAATCTGGGAGTGCACTCTTTTACGGACGAAAACTTTGTAGGTATACCCTTTCACAAACAACAATGTCTTTAGAGGAACCTTATTCTTAAAGCTGGTGGGGGATATTGGAGAAAAGAGAGAAAATGCAGTTGAACAGCATTTTTCTCCCTTTTCCTCAATATTTTTCACTTGCTCAAGAATTTAGATTCTGCCTTTCAATTTTGGGAAAGTTATGAAGACATTCAACAAGATAGACTAGTAGAACATCATGCTTTAATACTTTTCAGATCTATACTTATAATACAGTTTATGAAACAAAACATCCATCAATATAGACAGTGACTAGAAAACATTCTATTTAAACTTTAACCATTTCCCAGTTAACAAAGATTCAAAACGGCGTGAAATGTAAGCTTTTGAAAACATTAACAACTGGATAAACCATTTTCTAAAAATAAGCAAAATCAGAAAAGACTTATAATTAGCACAGTGCACTTTGTACTTTTGTTTCAATGTTCCATTATGCCTATAAGCTTTTCTAGACTGAGGGCCTGTTAATATCACAACCAGGTGTTGTTTCAGAAAGAGTGTTATTGTTAAGACATTTTACCACATGCCTGCCTAACCACCTCATCTGCATCAAAACCTGGTTGATGAGAGAATTAATCTATAAGCATTCTATTTTCAACATTTTTACATTTCTCCTGCTGGTATACTGGGCTATGTGTCTATTTTGACTTGAAAAGCCATGCTCACAGGGTACTGAGGTCAGTGGAATGGTCATAAGTAAAGATGCCATTTTCTTAAAGCTTGGAAAAGCATCATCTTCATCATCAATTATTTTGATACACATCTCCTGTAAGGACAGATGCCTGTTAACATTTAACAGGAATTTAAATTGCAAAAAGGAGTTTGTGATTTCTTGTCTATCAAAATAATCAGTGTAGAAGTTGAGAACTCTTTCAAGAGCTTGTGAACCATGGTTTACAATAGCTTCACGATTTTCAGGAAGTTTTGGGGGGGTTTAGAATAGTATTAAGGTCCCTGAGAATAGACATATCTTCTGGGGAGGATCGCTGATCAAATTCCCTCAAAATGTTTTGAATAAAACTTCTTTTGAGGTTACACAAGAATTGTCTATCTCTCAAACTACAGGTCAGCTCTATGCCTTGATAGGCATCTGTTGCTTCAATGTGATCAAGCAATATCTCCACAGAAGGTGTCTCAGTGACACTATCAAAAACAGCTAGTGTTTCTTTAGTAGCACAAATGGCAGAATCAACCTTGTCAATGTCTATTATGTCCTTTTGGAAGAATTTAGATAGTCTGCAAATCCATTCAAGGACGTCTTTAAGCATACAAATAGTGCTGATGAATTTGAAAGTTCTGATAATTTTCAAAATTCCAGCAGCTTTATTAGCGCCTTCACTGTTTGGATTGGCGCCTACTTCATGTTCCAATCCAATCACTAACACAGACCAACTGGAATGCACAGCCACAATAGCCTCCTGTAGCGATAGCCATCTGACATTTGTAGGTTTTTTGAACTTTTTCACGTGACCACCAAACACCTGTTTTAACTCTCTTAACTTATTATATCGTGGAGCAGAGTACTCAAAGAAGTTGTAATTGTTCACTAGTGTTTCCTGTACACGCTGCATGTAAGGTAGGTTTTTTGCAGCCCAATATGAAACAAGTGCCAGCCTATGAGCGGCACACCACACATGAACAATTCTTGGGTTGTCATTCTTCATCCGGATCCCTACACCTGACCGTTTGCCCATCATCACAGCCGCACCGTCACTCCCAAAACCTGAAACTTTATCAACATTTACTCCAATGGATGCCATCCAATCATTTATTGCGCTATATATGGTTTCTGCTTTACCATCACTTATTTCAATATTAGCACAGAATTCAATCTTAATGTTACCATTGTTTATTATCTTACAAAACAACACCAACTTTTTTGTGGTTGCAATATCTAAGGACTCATCCACCATTATACCAATATAAGGACTTGAGCGTATGCGCACAATCATCATCTCACGAAGAACATCTGCAAGATAACCTTGCATTGTTGAAGCAGCCTGGTTGTTTGTGTAGATCCCAGCCCGTCTGCCGCTTTGGCTTGTACTGGTAGCAGCAGCCCCTGACCCTCCAGAAAAAAGATGGGCATTGGAAATCTGAAAATATGAAGGAAATCATCTGAGCAACAAATAAAAAGGGTTAAAGATATTCTATTAGTTATTTTTATCAAATCCAAATCGTATGCTTTGGTTACTTATCAGAATGGTCTAAATGAAACAATTCTAATGAGTACCCACCACATAGGGTTTGATAAACTTCAACTAAAAGAGATCTGTTGCATTTTAACAAGACAATAACCCCCTATTTTAATTTGAGCTCTTGATAAATGTATTATAGTCATACACATTGTTAACCCTTTCCCAAACAAGACTTGGTTTTGACGTCCCTATTAGAAAAGGCTTTGGAAGACATTGAAACAAAAGAAGAAACTGCTGATCATCAGCAGTTTCTCCTTTTGTCTCAATATTTTCTGTGCCATATTTTACACAAATCCTATCTTAAATGACACCCATTTTGTCATTTGTGGCAGTTTTTGAAGTGAATCACTCTGCCATTTTGTCGTTTGGGAAAGGGTAAATTTATAATAAAATGTTTCGTCTGCATCAGCTTTCAAAGTGGACAACTGTAAAATTTGGTTGTTTGGGAAAGTGATGAATAAGCTAGACAATGTGCATGTAAAATTATCACAATTTAATCCCATTACTGCACAGTGACGCCTTTTGACACTCGTTCTCAGAATAGGACGTCGATTCCAATTTGCAAATTGAGCAAAAATGAACTTCTTAAAAACCGTTGTTTTTCTTTTTAATTCCGTAGAACAAACATTTATGAACAATAATGCGAAATATCAGAACTCAAACACAATGATTTTTATTTTTTGCAATACTATTTCTTAACTCTGGTATAAATGAAGTGTAATCTGCGTTATGAGTAAATAATTGACAATATTTTACGGATTATTTTACATTTTACTGTAAGAAATGATTTTATCACATTTCTTGATATTCTAACAGAAAGGGTTTGTTACTTTTTATTCTGAATTCCCATTCTCAGTCTTTAAATAGTCATTTTGATAGATCTGTCGACGGTGAAAATACCCATTCTTTCAAAACTAAAAATAAAAGAAGATAAAAATTATAAAGTTGTCGATCCACCACTGTAATCCTGTAATAAATCTAATTTACTATCTAAACAGATATGAAAAGTATCTATTATTTGAGATTGTTTGCGAAATTTTACTTTCAAAATTGCCTGTCCTCTTCATAACGTAGATTAAATCACGACATAGAGTAGATTACACCAAATTATAAATGACTTATTTGAGCTTAACAAACCGGAGGGTGCCAAGGAAAAGACTATAAATATGCAAAAAATATCTGGGAAGAAGTTTTCAGACATTTATGAATGTAAAATTGTCTAAGGGAAACTATATTTACCGTATACAGTAACAAGAACAGTAACAACTTAAAAATTATAGACTGGAATTCTCCACGATAGTTTTTTAACTTTCACGATTCTTTTCTGAATGTCACAACCTTTTATTAAATAGGTATAATGATTTTTGAAAAAAGTTCCTTGTAAATTTTCGAAACAATCTTAGATGTGCACAAGCGAAAAGAAAGGGTATCATACACAAAGAATAATACCCATTTCCTCCCAAATCCTGGTTCTGATCAACCTCTAGAATGGAAAGCAAAGAATAGATAACGGAAAAGAAAATGCCAATAGTCAGCATTTTCTCATTTTCCTGAAAAGTTTCTATGTTATGAATAGCACACTGTCTGTTTTTAGTAACATTTGTTTCACCTTCAAATTTGGGTTTAGATTTATACCAGTCTAAAATTTCCCTTTATTATCCATATTCAGAATGCGTATGTTATATGATTTAATATTATTTTGAATATAATAATTATAAAGGCTCTGTGATGCAAAAGTCAAATTTGCACGGATCTTTATTTTTGTAATGAATGTTGTTTACAAAATATCAAAAAATGAAAGAAACGAACGCATCCACATTAATGTACACATTGAGGCAGAACATTTAAGTGTCTAAATTTATTTTGTTAATGCACTCTGCAAGAATAGTGTATCTGCAACAACCTCGACACATGGCACATTGAGGAATGATTATGCGTACAATGCCATCGAGCTTAACCAACAGCTGGTCAACAGGGACAAATTCTCAAACAGCAAACACTCAGCCTTGCAATTCAAACGACTCTGTTGATGGCAAAGTGGGTGTGGATATTGAATGAATTCATGTGAAATATAGCTTATAAAATAATTATCCAAAGAGAGAGAAAAAAACTGATTAGCAGCATTTTTTGTCTTTTGTTTAAGTATTTTCTCAAACCGTTTCCTTCAAGGGCATTAAAACAGTGAAAAATAAGTAACAATTCTTGTTACCTGTGCAATGTGACACTTTTAAAAAGTAAAATTTGATTTGTAATCTACGTTTTCTACTTTGGTAATCTACGTTAAGATGTCGAGTTTAATTACTTTGATTCCACGGGGAAAATCCATATGTAATGCTACGGTCACATATCACTAAATGCCACCGCCCGGCGTGATAACTGCCAGTTTTTGTATAAATTCGGCCGGTGGCAGCCCTGCGGCCGCCCTGCGGCAGGCAACATCGGCAGGCGGCAGTAGGCATTTAGGACGCCGCTAGGTGGCAGTTACAATTTTAACAAAAAGTTAAAATTCTAACTGCCACCGCCCGATTTTTTTCAATTTTGCAAGTCGCCCTGCCACCGACCGGGTGCATTTCGAAGTCGCGCGGTGGCTGTCAAGTGGCAGGCGGGCCGCAGCGCGATTTTTACTCGGTCTTGGTGCTTGAAGGTCTTCGAAAATCGTAACTGCCACTTTCCTTCACCCGGCCTGCCGCCGTTATGCCATTGGCATGCCACCGTCCGATTTCTAAATATCTGCCGGTGGCAGGGCGGAGATCGAAAGGCAGCAGGGAGGCGGCCGTTGGTATTGGAAGGTGGCAGGACGGCGATCTACCGAGTGCAGACTTCGACCCTGAATATAAATTCATCCTCCATATCCTCGTCCTCACTGCTGTTACTGTGTTCGTGGGGATCTTGTCTAGGGCGCTTTTGGGCTGGCGCCTTGCTTTTGCCCTTTCCGTTGTATTTATTAGGCGGCATTTTCACAATTCCTACTGTAGGCTTTAGCTACTTTGAGAACAATATTAACTTTTGAGAGCAGTCAAGATTTTAAATTCCTCGGAAACTAGCCTGCCGCCGTCAGATTATTGGGCGGGCGCCGGGCGGTGGCAGTAAGAACGGGCGATTGCCGGCCGGTGGCACGTGAAATATTGAAGGTCGCCCGGCGGTGGCAGTTTAAAGCTGACAGTGGCAGGCCTGCCACCTGGCTGCCACCTGACTACCACTGGCCGACATCCTGATGACGACACGCGCACCTTGTACCTTTGAAACCGCCTGCCGCCGCGCGGGCCCCGTCAGGCGGCATTTTAGTGGCAGTTATTTATGACCACTCGCAGTGATTGGTAAAAAAATCGCCCGGTGGCAGTCGAGTTTAGGAATTCGCCGAAGTAAAAAAATCGCGCGGTGGCAGTTTCAAATTTAGTGATTTGTGACCGTAGCATAATTAGCAAGTAAATTTAGAAATTCGGCATCTAAAGCCCATGATAACATAGGTTAACACGCTATGATATCTTGAAGATATACTGGTAGACGTTTAGAGCAGATATATATCCATTTTTGAAAGCTACGTTATCGCCTTTTTGCACAACAGGTCAATCCAATTTTTTAAGTGAAATTACGATTAAAACATGCCAGACAATTATTGTGCTTTTAAATTTGAAAACAATCCACATTTCTTTAAGGGTTACATTTAGGTTTCTGTTATAATGGACTATAAATATTAGAGGGTAAGTCAAGAATTCTAAACACGAATTTAAAGTTTTTGTTAATAAGTGTGCTTTAATCAGGTATGTTGTCACAATTTGGAAAACAACTTATACAGTTTTTGTATCAATATATCCTTCATAGTATGAACATTAATAAAACCGTAAAGAAATTGTGGAAATTCTTTAAAAACATGTCACTTACCTCGAATTCTGCCACCCGTCACAAACTTCTAATGACACTCCACGAGACTGACATGTTGAGCAATGAAACAAGGAACATGATTTTTTCAGACTTTGTATGTATATCCTACAGTTTAACAACCAATAAATCTCTCTATCGGGCTCAAAACAGCGAATTTCGTGTTTTTCACTAACGTAGCTTACATAACGTAAATTACTGCATAGGAAACTTTTCTCGATTGACAATTCGGAAAAGATATGAAAGAATAATTTATTACCCCTATTTCCTCCTCAAGTTGAATCCTATTTCCTACTATATTGTTTATTTTTCTATTTCTTCTAGTATGGGGAAAATGTCACTAACGTAAATTACAAGCTTAAAACAACGGTCGTACCTTGGTTGCATTATTGTGTTTTTAAACAAAACATGGAACACATGCGTGTCTATATTGCAGTCTGATTATTCAAATGCTTGTTTAAGATGTTAATTTCGTTCATAATCATTGTTTAAAAGGAGTTCTTGAATTATTTATTATTTTTTTAAACGATGCTTAACGTAGATTACCTAAATTCGGGGACAAAATATTATTGCGGATATTTTTTTTCTTTTTACCTCAATTAGTGAAATATTGCTTATTTTTACGTTGGCACATAACCATTTATCAGTTTCAAAAATATCTTTTCTGTATTGCATTTTGCCAACTTGCCCATAAAAGCCTCAAATCATCAACGAACAGCGCGGGGACAGGCGAAAAATCGACCCCCTGGTATAAATATGGATTGCCCAAATCCATACAGTTGTATACTATGATGAGTTTTACCCATTTTTTATTTGTACTATAAATGATATTGAAGGTATGCAAACTTATTTTGAACTATTGATGATTTTCTATTTTTTATAAATATTTTTATAGCGAAGACAGCCTTTTTCAGAAATCGATGTCCTATTCTGAGAACGAGTGTTGACTCCTTCACAAGAAAGGGCTTGGGATAACATTGTGGAAAATGAAAAAAATCCTTTAGACAACAATGATTTCCAACCCAAAATGAAAATATTTTTATAATTTCATTAACTTGAAATTGTCGTCTGCAACGTCTATCAATTTGATTAGTCCAAAAATTTTGTCATTTGGTAATGGGTTAAAAAAAACAAGAGAGCTATTAAAGCTGCTTTATCCTCTTTGGAATTCATAACCCCCCCCCCCCCCCCCCCCAAAAAAAAATATATATATATTTGCGAGAGATTTATTGAAAATACCTGAAGGTCTACCATGTCTAGGAATTTTCTGTTGGCAATATTCTGGGATGCCATGAACAGTGCTGTCCTGAGCTGGGCTTCTAATAGCGGAAGGTGTTTTTTCTGGACAGTCTGAATGGCTGCCTCCATATAGCGAGTTTGCTTCCGAGAAAGACACGCCAAGACATGGTCGTCACTTTTTTGGTGTCGTAACAGTGATGAGTGTTGAAAGTTCTCAGTCCCTGTGACATACACAGATTTTACGGAGCGGCCCTTTTCGTGATCTCTACATATCTCGCAGAACATCTTCCCTGATTCAAACTTAAGCCATGAAAATTCATCGAGCCATGCTCTCTGAAAATGTTTCGTTCGCTGTTTTTTGACATTTTTTGGTTCCGATTGGTGACCTGGCTCATTTGGATCATTTCGTTCCGATTCGGTAGAACCTTGTGCATCGGTACCTTCTTGTTGACCAAGATTTCTGCCCTTGAATCCGAAATCAAAGAGTCTCCTTTGCAACATTTTTGCAGAATACAGCTGACTGACGTTTCAATGACGTTTTTGTTACACGCTCGGCGATTGGCCAATCCGTAGGCTCGCACCGTCTACGAAAGACAACTCTTCCAAGACAAAAGAGTTGTCTTTCGTAGACGGTGCACATAAAAATAACCCATCGTAAAATTCAACACGTGTAAACAAAGAAGCGTCGCTCGGTACCTATTCGGGTGGAATTTCAGAGTGTCTATCGCCGATTGCAATGATTTTTCACTACGAAATTTTAATTTTTCTTCTCGAAAATCAGTGCGTGCATGCACCCGTAGGTTGAAAATTTCGTGCGTGATATTTTTTTTCTCTGCGTGAATTACGCACAAATGTGCGTGAATGGGAACTCTGCTTACTCAACTATATCCTATCTGAAAATAAGGTACCTGGAGCCTTAAAAAGAGGAATTATCACACCTGTGTTCAAAAAAGGAGACGTGGCCCTCCCTGGTAACTACAGAGGCATCACTGTAACCCCAATTCTGTTAAAACTTCTTGAGCACGTACTCAACAGTAGACACAAACCCATTTTTAAACCAACCCAATCCAAACTACAATCAGGCTTTACTGAGAAGAAATCTTGTAATATGAAAATAAGGCAGAGCCTCTAACCGGGGTCAAGATATAGGTCTAGTAGTTGTTACTTTCTATCATATTCATGCATTTGCAAGGACGGATCCAGGATTTTTTCCCAGGCGGGTCCAAGCCCAAGATTTTTTTCAAGGGGGGTCCAAGCCCAAATTATGGCTTAAAATGTAGTAAATATGTAACTTTACACTGAATTTATATAGTCAAAATTTAATTTTTGGCCAATGCCAGGGGGGGGGGGGTTCAGACCCCCCCCCCCGACCGTACCTCTAGATCCGCCCATGCATTTGTGATTCTTTAATGATAATCTGGTAGTAAAAGACAGATTCAGTGACGTGGAAAAAATTAGCTTTTGAATTAGTAAGAGAAGTCGTTTAGTGGTGTAGGTCCCAAGCCATAGCCTAATTATTATTGTATTTGGCCAAATGCAAGGGAAAAAAAGAAACCTCAAAACCTTGTTTCAATTTGAGTTCTCAAGACAACATTCTACGTTTGTCTAGTCTTTTTCATTAGCCTTCAGAATTGAAGAAGACAAAGACAGATCTATGATGTATTGGAAAGGGTTTGTTCATAATTGACGTGCAAACTCCTGACATATCAGTTGAAATTAGAATACGTTCATTTTGGTCTCAATTTTCTTTTCTTTTAAATAGAAATAATAATTAAAAAAAAAAAAAAAAAAAAAAAAGAAAAAAAAAAAAGAAGAAGAAGAAGAAAAAAAATCTAGCTTTGCAAAGTTCAATCCGGTCACTCATGACTCATTATTTATAATAAAGAATCACTATTTTTGTCGTCCAAGGTGACTTCTTTGACCCTTTCAAAACAAGACATGATTTTGGTGTCCCTTAGAGACGACAAAACGAAAAAAATCAGACAAAAGATATACTTATAGATATACATATATCTGTGCTATATTGTACATTGATCGTATGCTATCTTTATCAACGGCGAATTCGTCGTTTGCAGCAACCTTCAAATTGAACGACCCTCAAATATTGTCGTTTGAGAAAGCGTGAAATTGGACCAGTAGATCTATATACTTCCATTATTTGGCCAAAACGTAACCCTTACTCAATTCAGCGATATTGTATGAAAGCTTAACGGAAAATGTCTATAGTTACTAAAACGTTGAGACAAGAGAAGAAATTTCTGATAACTAGCATTTTCTCCTTTTGTACAAATGTTTCCGAAGCCTTCTCCATCTCCATGATAATCGTCAAGAAGGTCTTGCTTGGGAGAGGGTTGACACGAGATGCTGAGATCTATGTATATTTTGCTGTGAAACAGCCTTTAGGCCTAATGAAGAATTCTCAAAATGATTAGATCTATAAATCTTTTCCTTCATTTTCCCCCAATATTTCCTTCTAGTCTAGATCTAAAATATTTTTTGGTTAAAAAATGGAAAATCTATTTTCCTTTCAAATTAGCTGGCGCTTCTAGCTCCGATATAAGATAAACGGGTTTGAATAATAATTCACAAATCCTACACCCCGCAGACAGAATTGACGTGGACTAAAAAACTTCTAACGTCGTAGTCATTTGATAAAAGACGCGCGTTTCCAAACAACGCTACTTGACGTCTGATAACGCGCGGGAAATGGAACGTCGCGAGAACGCAGAAAAAAACCATGTTGACGTCATATCGGCTAGTTATATGACGTCACAAAGTCAAAAACTGACTGGTTCACTAAACTCGGATATTTCAATGTCACGGGACCCCAGACAACGGAGGTAATTAGCACTAAACCAATTCACAATCTCAGTATCTTGGATAAAGCCTGGCAAAAGGACAACCGAGGGTGTCCGAAAACCGGAAAAAATTCAGAACGAGACTCGTGCAACTCAACCCAAAAACACAATATACCAAGCACTGAAATCTATACGCCCACAATACCGTAAGCCGTGGTCAATTCCATTGACCCCGGTATGAAAAAGGCAAAGCCTCAGACCGGGGTCAACAGCCGTTATTGATTTTTTTCTTTAAAAAAATAGCAAAGCATGAGAACTACGCTTTTGAATTTGTAAGAAATTGTTTAGTGATTTAAGTCCAACGGTAGAAGTGCCGAGCCCAGATAGCCCAGTCGGTGACGGCGGAATCTTTCCATCCATGGGCAGCGATTTCGAACTCCGAGTCGGCTAATATACTCGCTGACAACTTACAAAAGTAATAAATCTTTAACCAATGGATGTGAATCATCTTAGAAGTGAGAGAAGCTGGATGATCGGATTTGATATTGTGGCTCTACTGGTGAGAAAATATCGATAGGAGCCTAATCTACGATTAGGAGCTCCAGCCTCAGCGATATATTCATATCAGTTGAAAGGGGCATAGGCCTACTGTACACAAATCACATCTGTATCTAAAGGTCTTAAACAAGTATTTTGTCATCAACGGCAACTTTCAAATAGGACAACCATAAAATTTGTCTTTCGGGAAAGGGTAATATTGGACCAGTCTATACTCCAGCCACTTTGCAAAGATTTAACCCTTACAAATCAAATTTTGAAGTCCCTAGCGAAGTAAGCTTAAGAAAACGTGGAGACAAAATGAATTGCCAAAGACAAACATCTCCCTTTGTCGCAATACTTTCTTTTCTATCTAGTAATTATACAGGTCCTATCTTTATAAACAGCTTCTTTGTAATCTATATAGTACCTGTAGAAAATCTATGTATAGTTTGCTTTTAGACATTCTTTCATCAACTGTTCTAAAATAAGTAGTTTTCCTTACATTTCCCCCCAATGTTTCCTTCTAAAAGGTTTTGTTTTTAACAGTACCATTTCTTTGCTAAAGGACCCGCAAAATAACGTCGCTTGACGTTCTGATAATGCGCGGGAACGTCAACGTCGTAAGAACGCAGAAAAAATGACGTGACGTCATATCGGATGTGACGTCACAAATAAAAGAGTTGACTGGTTCACTAAACTAGTATAGTTTGTTTATACGGAGATTCAGATAACGGATGTAATTTTACACTAAACCAATTCACAATCTCAACATCTTGGATAAAGCCCGGCAAAAAGACTACCGAGAAATCCGATTGCCGGAAGAAACTCAAAACGAGACTAAGACAGCTTGAGCCAAACTCACAAAGTAACAAAATTGCTCCAAACTATACGCCCACAATACCGTAAGCCGTGGTCAATTCCATTGACCCCGGTATCAACTCTGCACTTATTGTATCCGAATGCCAAACGGAATCAAAGTCAACAAAGACACCCTTGTTCTTTACAACCTTGGATACAAGAAAAGCATTCGATGTTGTAAACCACGAGATACTACTCAAGAATCTGTACTACGATGGAATCACTAACAGTGACTGGTTACTCCTGAAAGACATGTATGACGAGACAACTTCCGTTGTGAAATGGGAAGACTGTATCTCCAATCCAATAAACCTTCAGCAAGGAGTCAGACAGGGTGGTGTACTCTCAACCGAACATTATAAACGATATAACAATCCCCTCCTCCTGGAATTAGAAGATAAGTTTGTTGGAGCTAAGATTGGTACCATTAAGATTCCACACACAACATGTGCAGATGATCTAGCGCTCTTAACACACTTTCCCATGGAAATGAAAGCCATGCTAAAAACTGTGGAAAACTTCAGTGCCCGAAACAGATACGAAATCAATCCTTCCAAAAGTGCCTGTGTTCCTTTGAATAACAACTCGAAGATAGCCTCGAAAGAACTATCTCTAAATGATGTACCCATTCCGGTAGAATCGGCAACCACTCACTTAGGGCTAAACAGAACAACCAAGGGCGACGCCAAAATCGATGAAAAAATCACTTGTGGCAGAAAGACAGCATACTCCCTTCTAGGCGCTGGACTACATGGCAGAACTGGGTTAAAACAAGATGTCAAAGGGCATATATGGACCACTTTTGTTGTACCACGCACTATCTATGGCCTGGAGGCCCTTCATTATACAAACTGTGAACTTGGCAAGCTGGACGCCTTCCAAACAAAGTCAATAAAGCAAATACAATATCTTCCAGACAGAACTTCGAATACAGCAACTTTAGCCCTAATGGGAATATTACCCCTCTCAAACATTGTTCACAAGAATACCCTAAACCTATTATTCAGAATACTACTTCAGAAAGACTCGGTTGAATTCGCCATTGCTGAAAGGCAGCTCGCCGTAAAGAGTCAACAGGACAAGAGTTTCTTCTCCCGGTGTAGGGTTCTACTTTCACACTATGGCCTCCCAACTGTCTACGACTTACTAAATTCTCCAATGGATCAACAGAGATGGAAACAAACTCTAAACTCTGCAATATACACTACAGTCGAAAAATTTTGGACTGAGGACATCCAAAATAAACCAAGCCTCAAATATCTAAACCCACAGGCAGTCAAAATTGGTCAGGTACACCACATATACTCTACAGTCAATTGTAACCTGCAAGACATTCAGAGAGCAGAAATCAAAGCTAGACTCTTAACAGGAACCTATACCCTGCAGGCAAATAAAGCTGCTTTTAACCAGTACCGTGTTGACCCTACCTGTAAACTATGCAAACTTGAGCCTGAAAACAGAGAGCATTTCATCAGCAGATGCGCTACGACACGTGATATCAGAGAGAGCTACAAAGAAAAGATACTCAACTACGTCCCACTACATTCCAGACAAAAAACCAAGGAAATCCTAGGCGACAGTGAACTCTTCACACATCTGATACTTGACTGTACTCATCATAAACTGGGAACAGAGCTTTTTCAGCCAGATATTATCAACGGCCTTGAGATCCTGTCCAGACAATACATATGGAAGATCCACAGCTTCAGGGTCAGAACCCTAGCTCAGAGCGCCCCAACTCAGCAATAGTATTATTCTGTAATATCTATTTTTCCTCCGCGACGTAAATAGTATTGTCATTGACACGTTTGTTATATTTATATAGCAGTGCAACTCTTTAGAGGTAGTACCTATTAACATTATTGCTATTATTTACTGCGGTACCGTCAGTTTGACATTTAACCGAATTACTAGAGCACAAACTTTATAATAGACACTTGCGTATATATAATAATCTGTACGTGGCGTAAATAAGTAGAAATAAAACTAGTGTATCATTATTATAAACAAGTGTGCAAGTGCTTAGTATTCCGGATTCTGGATTTAACATTCGACGGGAGATTTACCCGGGTGCTCCGACAATCAACGGAGGAATCGACATACAACAACAACAACAACAACACGCTTCTTTACTTTTGTTATCAACCTTAAATAGTCTAATTATACAAAGCACAGCAATCTGTCAACTTCATTGTATGCACGGAACATTTTCATAATGACTAATGAGCTTACCTAAAGCAGTGGCGGATCCAGGATTTCTGAAAGGGTTGTTCGAATTTACAATTAGGGGGGTTTGTTTTCCTATTAATATACAATTTTGACTGACTTTCTGCATGAAAATGAAAGAATTAGGCTTCAGAGGGGGGTTCATTTGAACCCCCCGAACCCCCTCTGGATCCGCCACTGTAAAGTTATTACTATTCACAATCCATGCCTGTACTCTTTCCCATTTGGCCAAATTTCAATGTGTCTGTGACATTGTGTCAAAAGACAATAGTCGCAATGCAATGGACTGGACAAATGGTGGAGGTAAATATTTGCTGCTAAATTTGTCAAAATCACAAAGTTTAGAGCAACGTCGGGTTATTTCGACCATCGGGAGTTATCGACCATTTACTGTTTTAATTACCATTTCCTTCATATGATCTCATTAGATTTCATTATAACTTGAAAATCCGACACAATGCATCTTTACCAAGTATTATGTCTACATTTCTACCCAAAATCAGGCGTTCTTGAAGAAATTTTATCCATTCACTGCAAGAGGCACATGAACGTAATTTACAAAATGGCCGTCTTATCGGGTGAGTTAAGAGCTATGTTCATTGAAAAAATGGATTTTTATGATATAGCGCTTTGTATTTTTCCATTTCATTTATCAAAACTTAAACAAGTGCCAAATTGAATTTCTCACCTCTCTAACTTTTTCTGATGACTGTATAAGCTGTCTGACCTTAGATACATGGGTGGTTACGGTAACTGCCACTGACATTTACGGAGTGCGGGTGTTACCGACCAAAGAAGTGCCCTTCTTCCTGTAACTATGTTCAGAGGTCGGTAACACACACAGTTGAAAGGCATTTTTTGAATATGGCTGACAGTCTATGATGTTAGAACAAAAGTCAACCCATTTCATCTACGTGGTTTGAACCTCCAATTGGTCGATAATACCCCACACTCTTCCGATCGGTCATTGTTGTTCTAGAAGTAATCAATTGTTTGTAAAAGCTATGACCTCTGCATAGAGATGACGGATCTTGCACCCGTACATCAACTTTTAAACTATGAATAACATTTTGGGTAAGTGGTCGATAACTGCCACACTGGTCGATAACAGACTGCTCAAGGTCATCTTATAAAAATGTTGGTACTTTATTATATTTCAAAGATATATGGTCGGTAACACACGCAATCGAAAGCCAAGATTTGAATCTCGGTGACAGTCAACGATGTTAGGAGGACAGTCAACCGGTTTCACCCGTAACATGATTTGAACCTAAGTGGTCGATAATACCCGTCGTTGCTCTAATCCGATCTATTGTCATGTAAGATAACCAATTAGAATATTTGAGGATTTGACTTACTAAACGAAATGTCTTATTCATGGTTTGGTCTTTTGACAAGTTGTCATGCACGAATGGCAATATTTTAGGGTAGCCCAATTAGCAAGGAGTTACTAAACATGAAATATGGGGACTGCTAAATCTTGTAGAAAACATACAAATATGCTCCTTAATATAAAATATTGTTACATTTCAGTGCTTTGTCAGTTAGAACCCCAGATTCTTGATGAGATTATTCCAGATGTAACATCACAGGGAGGCTCTGCAAGACTTAATTGTACTGTAGTCAATAAACAGACAAGTCATACGGTTTGTAGCCTTTACTTTAACACTTTCCTTATGATGCAACACCTGGTTTTGACTTCCCTAATGGAGTAAGCGTAGGAAAACATTGACACTTAAGAAGGAAATGCTGATACAGCGTTTTTTCTGGCCAATTGGGAATAAGGTACCTGTACCCCTACAATTGGGAATTTTTCGCATCGGGAAATCTTCAAAATTTGGAAAAAATGAGTCGCGAAATCTTCAATTTGGGAAAAGATTTATTTGCAAAATCAATGAATAGGGAATCTTTTAATTGCATCTTATCTATCTTTAGGGGCTATAACTTGCACAACAAACCATTGTAAGGTCTAGGTTTTAACAGGAAGCTACCAGTGAACATATATTTTAGAGTTTTTAGACTTATGATTATCTATACTGTGTACATATGCTGAAATCTAGCATTCACACATATTCTCTCAATACTTTGGATGTAGTTATATACAAATTCTGCCTAACATTTAAAGAATCATTCATTTTGTTGTCTGCATAGAAGTTCCTTTCATTTTTGACTATTCCAAAACTACATTGTGTAAATGGTTAAAAAAAATGGGAGGAAAATACAAAACGCTTTTAGATCTTAAAGCTCCTTTGTTCTCAATCTATTCTAGCTAATATATAAGTGGTCTGTTGCTTTTAATTTGGATCTGTCTAAAAAGAATTCAAGTTCTCAGTGTTTGGATGTATTGGCAATTGAAATTAAGCATTTCGACTGCTGAACGCAATACTGTTCTCAGTCATTTTTCATGATTTTTCAGGAGAAGGAAAAAACGTTCCCATTTTGTCAAAACTCAATTAAATGATCTGAATTTTTGATATTATATAATCTGATAGACAATATTAAATTATATTTATTACATTTTTCATTCAAGTTATTGATAAAAGAGAAATATGATTTTGTTGACTTAGCTTAGTATTGCAGTCAAATATCAGCAGTTTTGAAGTCAAAATTTGAATGCAATACTAGTCCAAGTTGATATAGACTAGTATTGCATGCAAAAATTGAATACATGAGACAAAATTATTGACTGCAATACTATTCTATGTTTATTCTCCTTTGATTGCACTAGTTTGTAAACAACATAGATTAGTGTAACCCTTTCCCAAACCATAAAATAGTTTGGTGATTTGATTCAAAAGCTGCGGCACTGACAAAATGGATGTTAGTGAAGAGAAGAATTAAGTACAATAATGCGCAGAAGATATTGAGGCAAAAAAAGAAATTGCTTATGTCCTTCTTTTACCTTGATGTTTTACCAAGCATTTTTAGCATGACTATTCATGGGGTTTAGTTTGGTCAACCAAGTGTCGGCTTTGGTGTTTGTATTAGTGTTGGCTTTGGTTATTATAAATGTTTTAACCTACAAGTGTCATATCTGTTCTTACTCATGCTAATTGCTCTGAAACTTTGTACATGCTTCTGTGACCATAATATCAGTCTTTAGGCAAAGATTCATTTCTCGGACAATTAATTTAATGGAATTGTAACCCTTTTCAAACTTAAAAAATAAAGTTTATTTAAGTTTTTCTGTGAAACTTGTCGTACATCTGTAATAACTATGTTTCTGATGGAGATATTGCCTTCAAAGTTTGCACATCCTTCTGTGACCATGATATCAGCTTCTAGCTGTAGATCCTACTCTGATATTTAATTAAGTGGATTTTCAAAAAACTTTCAGAATGTCAATTCCTGGTCTTGTTTGGGAAAGGGTTTAATTATGAAAGAAGAAGAAAATAGAAATAAGCTTATTTCCATTAAGACCCCCCATACACAACAGCCACCAGAAGTCGTCCTTCGATGACAATTTATAATGGCCAATCACCGTTCGTTGCCATTGCACGTGAGATGCTTTGCTCAGCATTGGGTCAGAGCCATGATCTGGCAAAGAGAAACCGGCTGATGTGTTGCTATTTTTAGTAACAAAATTGGAACCGCGTCTGTGTGTATACAATGTTAATTTCCCATAAACCCATTGTTTGACACCGGAAGAGGACTAAAACGATAACTGAAAGGGGTCAATAGGGAAATTCAAAACTTTAAGGATTAGCATTTACATAAAATGTGTTGTTCAAATTAATGTAAATGAATTATATTCATATAATTGTCTTTAGTCACCCATTGGTACCAGTTGTGGGACAATGTTTGTCCACTTCTGTCTGTTTCTGTCTATCTCTATTTGTTTACACTTTTTGTGTAGGTCATACATTCTTGAAAGGGTGGGTCATTCATATCATTTTAATACATGAAATTCATACTTTATGAAATTCATAACTGCCTGGGATAATATTGAACTGTGTATACTAGTAGGAGGGTATCCATTTTAGCTCTCCTGAGCACTTAGTGCTCAAGGTGAGCTATTGTGGTCAGTCGTTCGTTCGTCAGTATCCGTCAACAATTTGGTGTTTACACTCTAGCATCTGCAAATATTATTCAGTCTTGACCAAACTTATAAAAAACAAGTATTGTCATAAGTTCTCGAATAAATTCGATTATAAGCCTGATCGGACCTGAGTTATGTGCCCTTGAACATCAAACAGCTAGTTTTTACTTTGTTTACACTCTATCATCTACAAAAATTTATCAATCAAGACAAAATTTAGACACAATCAAAATGTTGGTGACCATCAGATATCAAAGGAGATCCATTTTCATTTTGATCGGATTAGAAAGTCATGAGTTATCTGCCCTTGAATTTGATAAAATTGCTGTTTTCCACTGTTTTTGACTTGCATCTGCAATTATTGACCAATCAAAACTAAACTTGGACACAATGTTGTTAATGATATTATCTCAGATATGTTCGACTTTCTGATATTATCTCAGATGTGTTCAACTTTCATTTTGAAGTTACGAGTTATCTGCCCTTGAAATCGACAAAATTGCTATTTTCGACTATATTCACTCTCTAGCATCTTTAATTATTGACCATTCAAGACGAAACTCGGACACAATGATGTTAATGATATTATCTCGGATGTGTTTGACATTCATTTTGAAGTTATGAGTTATGCGCCCTTGAATTCAACAAAATTGCTATTTTCGACTATATATTAACTCTCTAGCATCTTAAATTATTGACCATTCAAGACGAAACTTGGACACAATGTTGTTAATGATATTATCTCGGATGTGCTTGACTTTCATTTTGAAGTTATGAGTTATGCGCCCTTGAATTTGACAGAATTGCTATTTCAACCTTGCTTACACTCTAGATTCTACAATTATTAACCAATCAAAACGAAACTTGGACACAACTTTAGTGACAATAAGATACCAGATGATTTTCAGTTTGATTGGACCAGAAAGTCATGAGTAATGTGGCATTGAATTTTACAAAATTTGCGTTTTCCACTTTATTTTTACTCTATCAACTACAAATAATGACCAATCAATACAAAACTTGGAAACAATGTTGGTGACTAAAACATTTTGGATGACTAAAATTTCAGCATAGTCAGAGTAGAACTTCACAAGTTATCTGCCCTTGAATTTGACAAAATTGCAGTTTTCAACTTTACTCCATCACTCTATCAACCAGAAATATTGACAAATCAAGATGGAACTTTGACAAAATAACATTTTGGATGAATTTGAATTTCAGTATAATCAAAGTAGAAATCGCGAAGTATCATCTTGGTTGAACCATTCAGGTGAGCGATTTAGGACCATCATGGTCCTCTTATTTATTTATCATTTGACATTTTGCAGATCTTTGCAGCGATAAATTCAGTTTCTTGCTGATATAATGATTTCAGTTATTCAATATTGTAAGTCAGTAAGGAGGATTATTCTGCTTAGATACATACCAGAGTAATTATAGCACTTGATTAATTTACTCTCATCTCTGTTACTTTAGCTAAATGTGAAACTTCAAAGCCTACTTAGCTTTATTACTCCTTGCTTAGTCACTTTTGAGGTTTACTTGGAAATTGTCATATAGCACCTATAAAAACATAATTATTTTGTATGATAATGTTACACTATTTCTTGCATATTTCAAAATGATTTGCCCTTGAAGATTCTCAAGTAGGAAATACATGTATTATTAAGTTTTATGCGTATAAAAATGAAAGTGAAAATGTTTTGTTTAACATTGTGACGGCTTTCATAAACTAGTATATATTGTATTTCTTAATAGAACTATGTATAAAAAGAGCTGTCTCCGGACAGCCAAACATAACTATCAAAAGCTAGATAGTGAAAAGTTATAAGTTCAAAAAAGGTAAAATCCCATTAAAATTAAATGCAATAGTAACGAACTTTGCCTAGAGTCTGATATTATGGTCACAGAAGTATGTGCAAAGTTTGAAAGCAATTAAAGCTGTTACACAAAAAAAGTTTTCACAGATATAATTTTGAATGATGCAGTAAAAACTTAACCAAGATTTTCTAAGTCCGAAAAGTGTAAAACTTGCATTAAATCAAATGCCAGAGTAAAAAATCTTCGCCTAGAGGCTGATCATCATTGTCACAGAAGCATGTACAAAGTTTGAAAGACAGAGGTGATGCGGAAAAAAAGTTATATCACAGATATTATGGAAGTTGCATGTAAAAACTTAACCAAGAATTTCATAAGGGTAAAAATTCAACTAAATTATACATGTATGTTAGAAAGATGAATCTTTGCCTAGAGGCTGATATTATGGTCACAGAGTCATGTACAAAATTTCAGAGTAATAGCATTAGTAGAAACAGAGATTTGAAAAACGTGCACATGAAAACTTAACCAAAGCATTACACTGACGTCAACAGCAATGCCTGGGTGACTAGATTAGCCCCCACCCCCAATTCTACGAAAAGTTGTTCTAAAAAGCATCATGATGATGATACTATGTCATATATCAAAGTTAATAAGTAAATGAACTAGATTTGACTCTGAACAATCAATAAAAATTACAAATTGAGATACATAGATTAGTATTGCATTCAAACTTTGGTAGTGTTTTGTACATTTTTCACTGCAATACTAGTCCAAGTCCAACTTAGACTAGTATTGCAGGGAATGAATTTTAGCAATTGAGATAGACTTTTATGGAATTATTGAATATCTCAAAAACCTTCTTGATTTCAACTCTAAAATTTTGTCAGTATATGCACCTATGATAAACACTAACATTCATGACAAAAACTCATTTTGGCCAAAAAGTGACTTAGAACAGTATTGCGTTCATCAGTCGATTTATTGAGATATTTCCAGCCAAATTAAAATGCATTAGCCATTGGGAACGACACATAAGATCATTAGGAACTGTAGATATGGAGATTGGGAAACGGCATGTGCTAAAATTGGGAAGAGCCTGTAGTAATTGGGAAAGGTTCCTTTTACCGGTACTAGTTATAGAAGGAAAAAAATCCCTGTGATAATCAGCATTTTCTCCTTTTGCCTCAATATTTTCTGTGCTATATTGCTCACAAATCCAATATTTTTCATGTTGTTGTCTATGGAAGCTGTAGAATTGGAAGAACCCTCAAATTTTGTCGTTTGGGAAAGGGTTATAAAATCTTGGCATATTAGATCTTGGCATATTCTTGTATATGTACGGTATATGGATTTTGAATTGAATGGCTATATATAAGAGTCCCAAAATGAATGAAGTATTTAATATAGATACTGGTCAAAAGTCAAGATCAGTTATGTCACAATTTAGAAAACTGACAATTGAGAATTGTCCTAACCAGCCATTCTGGATTTTTCATTTCTGTCTAGAAGGGAAAATTAAAATGTTTCATTGTTTTGCTATAATGATCTAAATTGAAAATAATATGATACGGGTACTTTGTCCAGTAACATATAGTATGCCTATGGTACCAATCATTAAAATAATTTTTAAGTTCCCCTCCCCATAAACTTCAGGGGAGCCCAGGGTCCAAAATTAACTTTTTTGGTTACCAGACAGTCGGGCTTGTTGCTGCCAGATGCTGCTAGACCTGACCAAATATGCACTGGTCCTGACCAAATATTTGGATAATTGGGAAAAAGGTGTAAACCACAATAATCCTTTCATAAGTTAAAAGACAAGTCTTGAATCACAAATGAAAGAAAATTTGAAGGGTCCACATTTTTGTTGTGTCACATATCGGCTGTTTTCATTATGGTAATAGTGACTGAGATTTAAAATGAGGCTGACCAGTCGGTCTTGCATCATAGGGATCTAACTAGCCCTGACCAAGCAGCAGGCAGTTCTGTCGGGCACAGGTTAATGTTGAACCGTGGGAGCATTTTATAGTCTGAAGCCAGATCTCGGCAACCCTTGTAAATATTTTTTATTTTTTTTTACCCAAGTAGCCATCAGATGCTGCAGATCATACACTATTTGTATTTTATGTGCAAAAATGAGTCATTGTAAAAGAGGGCTTATTTTATTTTACGACAAACACTTATTTGTAAAGCATAACCTGTCTCCATGACAGTTTATTGATGCCAACTTTTGTTGTTTATTTCTACAGGTGGTATGGACATTTTTGGACTCTCGCATGGGAGGAGAAATTATCTCAAATGATGAAAACATTTATATCGACAATCCAATATGTAAAGAGGGCCAGAAGAAGTATGAAGTTGTCCGCCGGGAGGTCAACAAGAGGATTACGTACATGTTGGTTGTGAACTGTCTAGAACTGGTTGATTATGGGTACTACAAATGTTACATCAACATCCTGGGTGCGCCGCCAAATTCATGGCCAAGCAAGATTGGCTACTTAGTTGTACAAGGTAACACACCTGATAGTTTAATTCTGCAATTTAAGTAAGTTAATTGAATAATTGCTTTCTTAAAAAGAGACTTTGATGTTGCAGTCAGCATAATAATTGAAGAATGATTAATGTATAAAAAAGAATCACAAAACAGAAAACATTTTTAGTTTTAAAGAAACCAACTTATCTGGATTTAGCTTGGTTTCTTTTCAACTCTCATTTGAAACAAAGATTTAGCAAGTTAGCATAATAACTTTTTGTTTTGTTCGAATTTTTGCACAGGAGATTTGCAGAATGTATTGACTAAAAGGATGTTTGACAGAAAAATGGGTCAAAATTGTGTCAAAACATTTTCTTTTCGCTTCCTTAATATTTTTTCCCACTCAGTTTTTAGCTCCACTTGCCGAAGGCCAGCAAGCTATTGTCATGGTGTTGTGTATGTCATGCCTCAGTGCATGCCTCCATTAATATTCCCTTGTATGCACTCTAGAGGCCACCTTTTTATGTTGGATTAAGTTGAAATTTGGTCGATATGGTTATCTTGATGCCCATGGATAGCCCTCTTGAGCATCTTGTCTTTCTAAGAAATCAGAGATAGGGTATCATTACCAAAACAGTCGACAGGATAAGTCTTAATATTAATTTTGAATGCTGATCTCAGAATATTCCAGTCGCTTTGGCGTGCACTCTACTAGAACAAGACCAGCATGCACATAAGTGCAGTCTAGGCCTTATTCAATACTACCTGCTTCTTTGAATTTAGCATAACAAGGGTTGATATTAATCTGAACGATGTATATTAATATATTTCAGTACCACCTACCATTACGAGTAAGAACGATGCAGTCATGCAGATAGATGAAGGCCAATCCAGAGATCTGTTATGTACAGCTTCAGGTGTACCCACTCCAAATATAACCTGGGTCCGATCTGATGGGGGCATGTTGCCAGGGGGCAGAGGAGCCTTACACAGGGTAAACAATTTTAATATCAAATATTTAGTTAAATTTTGACGGAGCCTGGAGTCCCGGGACTTAATATTCTGGGAACTTATGTCACAGCCCTAGTTTCGGTGCTGCACCACATATTACAAAAAAACTCAACCTGGCCTATATCTCAGGCGCTAGAGATACAGATTTGATATTTCACACATGGATACTTCTTTCAAATACCTTTCGTTTGGGACCATGACCTTTGACCTAGTTACCTTGGAGTTTGACTTATTTAAAAAATACTTTAATCTGGACTTTATCTTATGCACTATTACTGATAGAGCTTTCATGTTCCACACATGGACACCTGCCAAGAGCTTTCATTTGAGACCATTACCCTTGAGTCAAGTTGACCTTGTGACCTTGACCAAAGAGTTTGACCTAGATCTACTTAAAAAAATACCTTTAACCTGGCCTATGTCTCTATCATTAGATCTAGAAAACAACCTTTATATGAAAAGGTTTCAAAATAGAAATGTATGTCTACATGTCTGAAAGAATTTGGAATCATGTAGCTCTCAGTACAATACATCGTTTTAATTTCCAGAATACGCTACTGACTCTACAGAATGTGTCTAAATCAGACCGGGGGTTGTACAAGTGTGTGGCAGATAACCAGGTCAGACCGCCAGACTACTATCTTGTGGCTGTCAATGTATTCTTCAGACCAGAGACTATAGCTGTACAGGATACAGTGGGACAGGCTCAGAACAGACAGTTTGATGCAAAACTAGAGTGTAGGGTGTCAGGTAAGGAGGACTTTAGATATTGTTATGAAAATATTTAGCAAGTAAATTATAAATACATGTCCTTGGAAGAACACTGTGTAGTTTTTCTTTATTTAATCAAAAAATGGAGCTGGTATAAACCAATCCTTGTAGATATAATTATACAGAAAAACATTTGTACCATCTAACCATATAATCCATTTGAATGAAATTCAATTTGAAATCCCATTCAGTTAACCATGACAGTCATGTGATGATGTTATGTTTATGTAATATTCAATTAACCCCTCTAAAAAGGCTATTATTTATTTTATGCTGTTTCTTCTACAGGCTATCCAGAACCAGAACTTGTATGGTTCAGGGAACCAACCAATCAGAAAAACACAAACGCTCGTGAACAACTAAATGACGATGAAAAGTTTGACATCAGTAAACAGATCGCGACAACCACGCTGAGGTTTGGCGAGTCTTGGTATACTCTACGTATAAAAAACGTCGAGGCCAACGACTACACAAAATATTACTGTGTAGCTAGAAATCGGTTAGGAACCAATGACACAACTGTTATTGAATTGTTCGGTGAGTATTGGTTGTCACACAACTTAAAAGGATTTTCCAAATTTATCTAGTTGTGCTATTCTCATTATAGAATGTTGCTAACCGCTGCCATCCCTAGAAAAAAGAAAAATGCAGCTTAAGCCATCTTCTACTTTTCCCTCAATATTTCGGGGTTCTAATGTACAAAACACAGATACTTTACCACCAATATGTTATGACAAAATGCAGAAAAGGTTACTATGATGAATTTCTATGTATTAAACACCAATTGATAAAGGCTTTGGAAAGCGCTATGGAAATGAGAAATGCTTATAACTTTGAGCAAAATTTTTGCTTCATTTCCCCCATTTTCGTCTTAATTATACCCCCGCAAACGAAGTTTGGAGGGGGTATACTGGAATCAGCCTGTCGGTCCAGTGGTTGGTTGGTTGGTTGGTTGGATGGTTGGATGGTTGGATGGTTTGTTTGTTTGTTTGTTGGTCTGTCTCCAAAACTTTGTCCGGACAACTCCTCCTAGTTACACTTGTTGACCGATTTAGTTCATACTTGGCACAATTGTTCATTGTGACCTGTAGATGTGCAAGACGCAAATTTCACGGAAATCGGACCGATACTTTTTGAGTTACGGCCCCTGATTTGACCCAAAAATGCTTGTCCGGCCAACTCCTCCTACAGTTACTGTCGGATTTGCTTCATACTTGGCACAGGTGTGCATTAGGACCTGTAGATTTGCAAGACGCAAATTTCATGGAAATCGGACCGATACTTTCTGAGTTATGGCCCCTGATTTGACCCAAAAATGCTTGTCCGGCCAACTCCTCCTACAGTTACTGTCGGATTTGCTTCATACTTGGCACAGGTGTGCATTAGGACCTGTAGATTTGCAAGACGCAAATTTCATGGAAATCGGACCGATACTTTCTGAGTTATGGCCCCTGATTTGACCCAAAAATGCTTGTCCGGATAACTCCTCCTACACTTGTGGACCGATTTAGTTCATACTTGGCACAAGTGTTCATTGTCACCTGTAGATGTGCAAGACGCAAATTTCACGGAAATCGGACCGATACTTTTTTAGTTACGGCCCCTGATTTGACCCAAAAATGCTTGTCCGGCCAACTCCTCCTACAGTTACTGTCGGATTTGCTTCATACTTGGCACAGGTGTGCATTAGGACATGTAGATTTGCAAGACGCAAATTTCATGGAAATCGGACTGATACTTTCTGAGTTATGGCCCCTGATTTGACCCAAATATGCTTGTCCGGCCAACTCCTCCTACAGTTACTGTCCGATTTGCTTCATACTTGGCACAGGTGTGCATTAGGACCTGTAGATTTGCAAGACGCAAATTTCACGAATATCGGACTGATACTTTCTGAGTTATGGCCCCTGATTTGACCAAAAAATGCTTGTCCGGATAACTCCTCCTACACTTACTGTCCGATTTGCTTCATACTTGGCATAGGTGTGCATTAGGACCTGTAGATGTGCATGACGCAAATTTCAGGGAAATCTGACATTTACTTTCTCTGTTTTGGCCCTTGATTTTACCAAAAAATGCTTGTCCGGACAACTTTTCCTTTAGTTACTGTCCGATTTGCTTCATACTTGGCACAGGTGTGCATTAACTTCTGTAGATGTGCAAGACACACATTTCATGAAAATCAGACCAACACTCTCTGATTTATTGCCCCTGATTTGACAAAAATGCTTGTCCGGACAATTCCTCCTACAGTTACTGAACGATTTGTTTCATACTTGGCACAGGTATGCATTCGGACCTGTATATATGCAAGATGCAAAATTCATGGAAATCACACCGATACTTTCTGAGTTATTGCCCCTGATTGGACCAAATTTCAAGAAAATTGGATTGACAATTTCTGAGTATGGCTCCTCATTCAACAAAAACGCTTGTCCGAACAAAGGTGGTGGCGGGGGTATTTTTATCACCTTCAGTGATAGATTTCTAGTTATTTACTAAGACTTAATTTGTTCAGTAAATGCAATTTTCCATTTCTCTATCTTTCCAGAAACCATGGAATGCCAGGGAGCCAACTGTCCTTCTTTTGATACCATGGGTGCATCAGCTGTATCTATGTCTGTCATCACACTTGTTGCCATGGCAACCATTGCTAAATTGTTCTCATAAATACAAACTTTCGATCCAGGGTTCTTAAATATATACTATAGATAAATTGTGAAAACTTTATTGGCACTATTCTATGCAATATTAATAGATCTATGTAGTTGCCTAAGGCTAAGTCCAATGCTATGGTGAGTTCATATTGACATGTAATGTATATATAGAATCTACTTACTGTATGCATACAATATATAATATCTTTCATTTTCTTCTAAAACCCTATAACTACAGCTTTAAACAGTCTGTAGTAACAATGTTTTTGAAGAAAAGTGATGGTATGATTTTGAAGTAGTATTGCATTTAAGCTTCTGATAAACAACAACAGTGTTTTGATTATAGAAATGCCTTATACAGAGGACTATGTAAGAGGGGAGAGTGACGATGTTCTGAATTTGTTATAGATCTCAGATCCAAACCCTTTGAGCACAAAATGAGTACCCACAATAAAGGGTTTGATGAATAATAAATGAAATAATGCATTTTCAAAAGTTATTACCCCCTCTTATCTGTTGCTCTGTCATAAAGATAGATCTTTCATCATGCTATGTTTTGACCTTACCATTTGACCTTCTGAAGCCATTTAGAGCATGGCGGTATCTAAGACTGGGTATCTCCACTGATATTACTTTTAATTATGCCCCCGATAGGGAGGCATCATAAATTTGACTTGTCCGTCCGTCGGACGTCTGTCTGTCCGTCCGTCATTCCGTCCAAAAACTTTAACATTGGCCATAACTTCCTTATTACTTAACATATTCGCTTCATACTTTACCACAACATTCCTTGGTACATTACCTTTCTGTAGGCACATACTTTGGTGACCTTGACCCCTGGATGACCTTGACCTTATGACGATCAAAGCGGTGTCGGGGGCATTGTCATCTTACAGTGACAGCTCTTGTTACTATTTAGTACACAGATATAGTATCAAAGATGGTAAACAGTCTTAGCTTGTGTATTATGCTAAAAGTCTTCTGAAGTTCAAGGGGTCCCGAAAAATGCAAAAAGCATAGCATTAAATGTTCTATTGGAATAAACATTTTTTTCAAGTTGTTATCCAGCGAGTATTTGATTTGAGCAGGAAAATACAAGTATAGTATTTGAAGACCATCTTAATTCTATGTAAATATTGTAAATAATATTGACATGTAAATATTTTTAAAAATATTTTTTGATAACACAAACATTCCTCATTATTAGCATACATGTATGTACAGTTGTAGTTATTCTTGACAGAGAAATTATAGTCCAGTTATTGTACTTTGGATGCATATGTATATTATAATATAAATCTGAAAAAATCCTTTGTTTGGATAAAGAGAAAAATCCGTTTAATTGTTGCAGACTATCGACCAGTCCATTTTCCGACAACACTTTGAAATGAAGAAATTTGTGACATTTAAGAATTTTCCTGTCTTAACTATTTCCTGGGTACTTTAGCCGTTTCCTTTCCATAATAAAAAAAGATTGAATTTTTCACAATTTTCGCGATAATACATCGTGTAAATAGTACATTACTAATCATTTTGACATGCATTTCTACCAATCTGGTTATATGGACTCATTCACGTAATCCTGTGTTTATTTCTTGTAAACGGAGACAAAAAAAACTTTACTTTTCGACAGTCCGGACTACAGACATAAAACATTTGGTGAATCAGAGAAAGAAACAAACTCAAATTGCTAATTCAGTTTTGTATCATGCTGTTGGAGTGTATCTTTTAACCTATGTAACAAAGTCTTATTGATATTTGCTGGTTATCAATGAAATTTCTGACAAAACGCCCAACCTAAAAGCACGGCAAACATTTAGCAAAGATACGGTTCGTATCCTAGAATAATTATGTCCATTTTATTTAAAAAACTGTACTCGGCGTTTTCATGTCATCCATATTTTGTACTTGTAATAAATGAATAGATCTAAATAAATTATAATTTTCTGTATTCATTGTTTATTCTTTTGAGTCATGACATACAATAGACATTCACATAGTGACCATGTTCGGAATTCTTGGGCTGTATGAACACTGAGGGAGAAGAAATGCTGATATCAGATAAACTGATATCTTTAAAACCTTTCAGTTATTCTAATTATCTGAATTCATATATCACGGTGGATAATCACGTGATACAATATTTTCAGAAAATCTTCAATAATTTTGTAAATACTGGACCAATTCTAATCCGCTTTGAAGCAGAGAATGTGGAAAGACGTCACGCATTAGATGGACGTGTTAGATTTTTGAAAAATCAAATGATAAAAAAGTTATTGAAGATAAACCAAAATTATAGGATTACACTGAAAGTCGTGCCCTTCTTTGCCAATACATTATCAAAAGCACAAGTAACAATGTTTCTGAGGGTGAAAGTAATTAAATGTATGTAACACTTTCCGAAATGAGTGTTGTCACGGTGTATAATCACGTGACCCAAAATTTCTGATAATCTTTAATCTCTTCTTTAATACTTGACCAATTTGAATTCGGTTTGAAGCAGAGAATGTGGGAAATTGCCAGGAATAAGCTGGACGTGTTGGATTTTTGATAAATCAACTGATAAAAAAGTTATTGAAGATAAACCAAAAATTTGGTTTATCTTCAATTACTTTTTTATCGGTTGATTTTATTGAAAATCAACCACGTCCATCTAATGCATGACGTCTGTCTACATTCTCTGCTTCAAACCGTATTCAAATCGGTCCAGTATTTACAGAATTATTGAAGATTTTCTGAAAATATTGTACCTCGTGATTATCCACCGTGGTTGTCCAAGGGCAATGTTACATAGCTCGCTGCTCTTATTTAACTGAAGCTTGTCAAGCACAACTACACGGTCAACATCACGTCATTAAGGTCATGCCACCAAGGTCAAGATAGGTGTCCCAAGTGTTAAATATCAAGGCCCTCTGTTATCATTTAAAAGTTGAAGGCCAGGTTAAATGTTTGCAAAGGTCAAGGTGATGAGATTATTGTCCCAAACGAAGGTATTAGCAAGAGGTATCAATGTCTACCATGCCCCGGTTCTGGAAAAAAACTTCGGTACGTTCTCAGACTCACATCTGAGCACCGTACTCAAATCACACGAAATCCACGTGAACTTCAAGCGAATACCCTTCAACGTTGGAGACTATTCCATTGAAGTTGAGCATACATAAACTCATGAGTATGTAGATCTACATTTAAAGTATTTTTTCGAGAATCCGGGGCCAGCCTGCCAGGACTGAAATAGCGCATCAGATATAGGCCAGGTTAATTATGATTTATGGGTGATTTTTCCCGCGGAAAAATTTTGTTTTTCGTTTTCTGTACTGACGGTTAAATAAATGAGAAGCAAAAATGACTTAAAACACAGGTCAGGAATGTCACCAGGCGAATTCAAAAGTTAATAGATTTCAAGTGAAACTAGACTCTAGGCTATTCTTCTACTCTTGTCCAAATTTGCAAAAAATGATGTGTCATTTAAATACCCACAAAAAGGTGTTTAAAATGACAATGATTAATGATACTTTTGTGAGTGTTTATTCAACTTTATTGTGTTCAATATATGTTATTTTGTCTAAGTAAGGATAAATTTGGGAAAATTCGTTGAAGCTGAAATTGCTTTTGTTTCCATAGGTTCTGATAATAAGAAATATTCCAGTGGTAATATTATTTCTTATATGGTACATTTTTAGTGCTTGTACATACCTGCCAAAATGAAAAAAAAAGAAAGAAAAACATAATTATCAAACCAGTCGTTTTGTTCTGAGTTATAAGTAGATCTAAACTTCGGTTTACTTTTTGCTGATCTGTTGGAAATTGTTCCACTACTTTAATACATTTTGTTCCGTATTACTAGCTTTAAACATTAAAAAATGTAGTCGTTTGTGTCCATCCGAAGCGGATTAACTCATATAGTCGCCATTTCGCTTATGTGGCTTTGTGTCCTGTCGTTATTGCCACATGTATAACGCGCAACAGACAGCGAAATGTTCCATCCGAATACTAATCAATACACTTTAATTGACCTAACAGAGAAAATGGAAATTACTGAAAAAGTCAAGTCATTTATCAACAAAACGTCAACTAAATGCAAAAAATAAAATTGCTGAAAAGGTCACTTACCGAAATAGCTATTTTTCGTTATTTCCAGTGTGTCCATAAAGTAAGAGCTGGACTGATCAAAATCAATCATTTTTACATGATTCTGAAAGTGATTAAAGCTGAAAACTACCCTATGATAACATCTCATTATAGTATAAATAGATCTATGGAACGATGTGTTTGTACGCTTTTGTCACGGAGAAAACATATCTAGATCGAATTTCTTAACTGCCAGAAGATTTCGACATCTAGCACGACAAAGAGATCTGGAAGTACACATTTATAAAAGAGATGAGTGGCCATCTGATCTGCGGTCTTAGGTGGGTTATTCTACGAGAAACGTGAATTTCGTGTCCATGAACTTTACTTCAATTTCATTAAGACTAATCATAAGTAATGAAGATAAAACCACCCGATTTCTAATAATAATGATATATCCCTCATTTTTAAGTATGGAATAGGTTAGAAATTGCAGTATATTTTTTTTTTCAGCTCCGTCATATAACGGTCGTCATTTAAAAATGCCCTGTCCCAAACATAGAAAGCGATAAAATCTCGGTTTTCATTGACCTCCTTATCTCTTATAATTGCAATTTTTCAGGTTATCGTGTTTTTAGCTCGACTTTTCGAAGAAAATGAGAGCTTATACTGTCACCCGGTCGTCGGCGTTGGCGTCGGCGTTGCAACAAAGGTTAATGTTTTTTTTTCAAACATCAATAACTTCTATACTATCAAAGGGATTCAACCCAAACTTGGAATACTTATTCACCATCACACCCTCTACCTTACTACCAGGGCCCATGACCCTGGCTCCACTTTATTTGGAGTTATGCCCCCTTTATACTAAGCAACTTAGAAAGTCGAGCGCGCTGTCTTCGGACAGCTCTTGTTTAAAATAGAGAGATTGCTTTGGATGAATCTAGTCATGAAATTTCAAAGCTATCAAAGGAAATTTGTTGGAAAGCAAATGTCCCACGTTTTCATGTCACCTCCGAGACGGATATATAAAGCGTGTTTGTAAACATTCATTTCGCTGTATTTTGAAAAACGCTAAAACATCATGAAATAAGTAACATACTATGTGACCCGACGCAATCCCAGTTAAAGTGGACAATTGACTAATTTTTTTTCGAAATTTTTCATTTTACCCTTCACTCATTCTGGACAAATTTTCTTCTTGGATCACATCTTCTGCGCAAATTTATTTCGTTTTGTTAAGTGGGCTTGCTTAGTTTTGGATTTATAGACTGTTAAAGGATCAAATGTGTGCATAAAAAACTACGTATTTTAAATAGACCCCTTTGTGAAATGTGTGTCTAATTTCACATTAAGTAATGCATAAAGAATAATAAATCCGATACATTTAGATGAGTATTTGTTTATAGAATGTGAATCATTTGACAATATGGGTGAAAATGGCGAATTGTACCCATGCGAATGAAAATTCAAAACGACCATCCTTGTACAATTCCTTTAATTTAAAACGTTGACTACTTCCAACTCTTCTAAAATACACCAAACAACCTTTAATTTTCTCTCGTATTGTTTAACAAAAGCAATGAGTTATTCCCTTAATCGATATACCGAAATGGAAGGTCAATGATTTGTTACAAATCAACAATAGTTTAAAACTGGTCTGTCCCGAACGTAACTACAGCTTGTCCCGTACGTAATATGCTTTCTTTCCTTTAACATCACAGCCTCTGTGTTATTACCTTTTCAATCAAATCATAATATTATCAGGCAATATCCATTTGCCAGACACTTTGTCAAAAAAAAATTGTAATGAAATGAATAAAGGAAAATAAATACAACTCTATAAGCCATCTGGGTGTGTTGTTTTACAAATTAAGACTTCCTAGCCAAATTAGTTTCAATTTATAAAAGTTGAGATGTTCGTATTGTTTTGACACATGAGGTATGTGTAATAACTTCTTAATTAAATGAAATGTTATCCAAAATTTGCTAGACATCCTTACCTCTGATGGATCCAATATACGAAAACGTACGGGACACTTTTTATAAAGGTAAGAAACGCTGAAATAGTCTATTTTAATGCATCAATCTAGTGTAATGTATATGGGTATGAATATATTCCTATATATATCAACAAAAACTGGCATATTTTGTGGAACTTTCTTCAATATTGTAAAAATAGTATCAATTAAGCGTAATCATAATACCATTACGTACGAGACTAGTACGAGTACGTGTACAGTCTATTATGTGCATTAAAAGTCTATATTGCTTAAACTGGAGTCCTTAAGGAACCCAAAACACATAAAATAAACACAGGAAACGTTCCATTTCAGCAATTCAAAAACTGAAAACTAAAAATTGCCTCGAACGTTATGGACTCGTACGTCACTTTTTAATGTGTACCCAATTTTATTTGGCCTGCTGTATCAATGATATTATAGTAATTGGCATAATTCTTTTTATCATATTTGAAGACACTTCGAATAGTGATTTTACTTGAAGAATTAAACTATTTATAGTTACACATTTTTAACTAGAGTTACTTTTGTTCTTGCCTCGTACGTTACGGAGTTAAAATTACGGTAAATTGTATAAGAATGATGTTGATTTTTTGAAAATATTGACAAAAGTATATCAAAATACGACTTCATTTTGATTATATATATTTATACTAAAGTAGATTACGCTAGATTAATGTATTAAATGTAGATTTATGTCAGTGTTTCTTAGCTTTAAAGAAAGTGTCCCGTACGTTTTTGAATTTTGGAGACAACGACTCGAGGCTGTTCTACAAATTTTGGATTTCATTTTTTATATAAATCTTGGTATCGTTTTGGAGCTCTATGTTTTCTGTACAAGATTGTGACATTTCTGTTAGGATAATCTATTGTTGAAATTGACATTTTTGGTTTGAAAGTTAGAATTTATACCCGGAGACATCGGTTTTTCGTACCCCCTAGTTTGATTGTCGCATGATTTTAATATGAAATGGAGTTCTTATGAACGTAAATTATAGATACATTTTTTAGTTATAGGTGTTGGATGAAAATAAATGCGGAGGTCATTTATATAATGTTGACTATTTGCAGCTAGAACATATTGAAGGCCGGAGACATCAATTGTCCCATTTAACTGGGATTGCGTCACCCAAATTTGTTTATTCCAACATCTAGATGACATCACAACAGACTGCAGACGATACAAAAGGCAAAATTTATTTTGTGTATGTTTTTTCAGTGTCACAACCGAGCTCAATAAAATGTTCCTTTGTTGTTCAGTTATGATTAATTAATACGTCTTAACTATACTATGTGTAGATCTAATTGGGTACATTATCTAAATTCTAAATCAATGTCATCGAATGAAGGCACCGAGTCATGTACCGAGCGTTTTAGAGTTGAAATGTCACTTCCGGGACGAGTTACTACCAGAACTATTATTATAATGTCCCGGTAAGGACGAGGTCGTCACGGAGCGGACATTTATAGGAAAATTACAGAATTATTTTGTTCTAAACTCGCGATCGATCTGTAAAACGCATAAAATTCAAAATGTTATCAAGAAAATATTGTTATCATATGCGCAGATGTTGAAAGGGGTAGGACCGGGAGCTTAAATAAATTAAGGAACACTTTTTTTTAAATGTTGTCACATCCGTGACGGACCAGTCACTACCGAGACGACTTGTCACGTCCGAAACAAAAGCAATATGTTTACGGTTATCAAATTCTACAAATGGCATATTTTCATAATAAATGAAGTTTCCTTATAAAGTTTACTGTTCCAGCTGTATGAAAATGGTGAAAACATTATGTATGTAAGATCAAATATGAGTTTTTCACCATTTACAAAATTGTGTTTTTCCAAATGTCCTTCACGTATGCATGTCAATCTTATAACATTTAAATAATATGTACAATCATGATCTTAAAATTGTTCAGCTATACTTGCTACATTAGGTGACGATAATACGGACAGAAAAACGGAACTACGATCTCTAAAGCAAAAGATACTTTAGCAAATAGTTATGTCACGGAGGGGACAAATCTAATACCCATAGTTGTATTAAATAACTGAAAAATACAAGATCGTGGGGTTTCCGCAATACGGTTCTAACTCCACTTTTTATCAAAAATCACTTTTTTACATTTTTGGAACTAACTAATGTCAATACATTATCCCTTAAAATATTTTTCAAAAATTCCTCATATTGATTGAGAAAATTGAATTTGTTTAAAAGGTTCTAACTCAAAGTGGTATTTTGTGTTCCTGCAACACGGTTCTAACTGGCCCAGTTAGAACCGTGTTGCAGAAAAAAAATCTGAGTAAGAACTTCTTTTATGTATCCTTTCATCAATGACACCAATAAATAACATGGCAGGTTTTCAGTTGATTCTCTTGTCTTTTAACCCTTTTCTTGCTAAATATAATCCTTATAAAGTCAACATAAATTTTCGGTTAATAACAATATTAACTTTAAAAGTTCTTTGTATGTATATAACTCTTTTGACAATAAATTCTTTGAATAAACTTGGCTTGCAAGAACATAATATTTAGTTTAGACTAAAAATCAGACTCTACAGTATGATCTTGGTCTATTAGCCAATATTCTGAAAACATTGGAAGAGAAAGATATGACTTGGACTCTAAATTTTAATAAATTCAGTGTAAATTAGAGACTGTTTTTTGCAAGAGTAGTTTGATTTGGTGGATTTATTAAGAAACTTTCATTGGATTCATTCCGTTATAGTAATATGGTCTATAAAATTAATATTTTTCCTACATATTGGATTGAAGTCTCACTGATTAATCTACATTCAAGATCCATGTTGCCATTTGCATTTAAAACAAAAAAATGATTGTTTGAATTGCTTCCGCTTCATATTTGGAATTATAATAAGGCAAACCACATCATTATTACAGCATTGAAAAACATTTCAATGTTTACATTGTCTTAGATATCAGCATTTCTGCTTAATTCTTAGTCTACATAGATAGATAGATTGGTAAAGGCGGACATAATCCACTCGCTATAATTTCTTGGGTGGACAAAATCCCCAATTGGTATAATTTCTGGGGTGAACAAAATCTCCTTAGTATAATTTCTGGGGTGGACAAAATCCCCTTGGTATATTTTCTGGGGTGGACAAAATCCCCCTGGTATAATTTCTGGGGTGAACAAAATCCCCTTGGTATAATTTCTTGGGTGGAAAAAATCCCCTTGGTATAATTTCTGGGGTGGACAAAATCCCCATGGTATAATTTCTGGGGTGGGCAAAATCCCCTTGGTATAATTTCTGGGGTGGACAAAATCCCCTTGGTATAATTTCTGGGGTGGACAAAATCCCCTTGGTATAATTTCTGGGGTGGACAAAATCCCTATGGTATAATTTCTGGGGTGAACAAAATCCCCTAGGTATAATTTCTGGGGTGGACAAAATCCCCCTGGTATGTTTTGTGGGGTGGACAAAATCCCCTTGGTAAAATTTCTGGGGAGGACAAAATCCCCTTGGTATAATTTCTGGGGTGGACAAAATCACCTTGGTATAATTTCTGGGGTGAACAAAATCCCCTAGGTATAATTTCTGGGGTGGACAAAATCCCCTTGGTATAATTTCTGGGGTGGACTAAATCCCCCTGGTATGTTTTCTGTGGTGGACAAAATCCCCTTGGTATAATTTCTGGGGTGGACAAAATTCCCTTGGTATAATTTCTGGGGTGGACAAAATCCCCTTGGTATAATTTCTGGGGTGGACAAAATCCCCTTGGTATGTTTTCTGGGGTGGACAAAATCCCCTTGGTATAATTTCTGGGGTGGGCAAAATCCCCTTGGTATAATTTCTGGGGTGAGCAAAATCCCCTTGGTATAATTTCTGGGGTGGGCTAAATCCCCCTGGTATGTTTTCTTGGGTGGACAAAATCCCCTTGGTATAATTTATGGGGTGGGCAAAATCCCCTTGGTATAATTTCTGGGGTGGGCAAAATCCTCCTGGTATGTTTTCTTGGGTGGACAAAATCCCCTTGGTATAATTTCTGGGGTGGGCAAAATCCCCTTGGTATAATTTCTGGGGTGGACTAAATCCCCCTGGTATGTTTTCTTGGGTGGACAAAATCCCCTTGGTATAATTTCTGGGGTGGCAAAATCCCCTCTGTATAATATCAGGGGTGGACAAAATCCCCTTGGTATGTTTTCTGGGGTGGACAAAATCCCCTAGGTATAATTTCTGGGGTGGACAAAATCCCCTTGGTACAATTTCAGGGGCAGACATAATCCCCTCAATGTGAATGTAAGGGCGGACAAAATCCCTTGATCACTTTTTAAATATGTTTAAACATATTTCTGAACTATTAGTATTCTGGTCACGATGTCCATAGTCATAATTAATCGAGAAAACATTGAGACAAAAGAAGAAAATGATTATAGAGATATTTTCTCCTGTTGTCTTAATATTTCTGTGATATATTATACACATGTCCTATTACAGTTTTCCATTAACACAAGCAATACTGGTCTTTACGTCCATAGTATTTGATCAAGAAAACATTGGGGCAAAAGAAGAAAATTAATATGTGTGACCTACATTTGCTTAGCTCTATGAACATGCATCAATTCTACCAACAAAATTCAACTCTATATAACGAGGGGATTTTGTCGGCCATTGCAATATTACTGAGGGGATTTCGTCCTCCATGGTATTTCATTGAGGGGATTTTGTCCGCCCTGCAAATTCTACTGAGGGGATTTTGTCTGCCTATATCAAAATGACCGAGGGGATTTTGTCCTAAGGGGATTACTCCTTTGGATTATTAGGGATTTAAGCCTGGAAGTGTTAATGGCCCTTTAAAGGTCATTTTTCATTAATTGATAATTGCTTTTTAGAAGAATGATGTATGCTTATAAATTAAGTTACAATATAAAACATTTTCACGTGATTTAATTAGATTTTGAGCATTGCTGTCCATGCACTCACCATCCTCTGAATCTGAGATGTTTGATATGTGAGACACCTAGAGAATCTGCTCACATTATAGCTTTTGAACTTCTTTATACTTCTAAAATATTGTTCTATAACATTCTAGTCTAAATAATCTCATTTATATATGCTTGTAAGTATATTAGCCTTGAAAAAAAAGCTTATATTTTTAAATATTTTATTATGAAAGACAATTTCATTTTAGTGTTATGCATAAATCAGCACTTTGATACTTATTGAAGCACTTTTCATAGATTTTGGCTACAATTTTTCTTGTGTCATCAAGCAAAAACACAGAATCAACATTTAAAACTATTTGGATAAGATATAGGCATGATTTCCTACATAAATACCTGCCAAATTTATAGTGTTATATGAAATTTTTATGAGTTAGAACTGTTTTGCGGGTAACATTTTTGTCAATTTTTATCATTTTTTTCTGCAACAGGGTTCTAACTCAAAGATTTTCAAAAACAACATTTTGAACAAACATCACATAGATTTCATTTATAACATATTATCTGCTATGGAAAAACAATTTCAGAAATGTTTCTTACTTAACAAAATTTTTCCTTGTAAAAAAATGAAATAGTTTTTTGCCTCTCCTGTAAAATAATGAAAAAGTGAGTTAGAACCGTGTTGCGGAAAGCCCGCGAGATATGTACGGAAAAGATCGTGCCGATTGGAATAATTTCATAGAAAAATGTTTTATCTTCCAGATTCAGGCAAATTTCAAACAAGAAAGCATACAATTTTTTTTTTCAAATTGCTATGTGTGAAAATTCACGTTTTCTGTAGAATCACCCAGATACGACCACAATTAGTGAGGAAATAGCATGATTAAACAAGGGTGACTTTTGATGGATTTATCAAATATTCCATGTAAAAAAAGTTTAGCAACACTGACTTTGTTAATTGAAAACGTATTTTCTGTGATATTTATTTCACAACCGTTGTATACATTTTAGCATGTGCATTTACGCACAACATTCAAATATCGCTTTGTGGTAACGTTAAATATTGTGTGAGAAACATTGTCTTGACGTAGGTGAGGGGTCAAAACAAAAAGTCACAACAGAATTCGGTATCGATTATGAGGTCATTTTCGAGCAAGAACAGCAATGAAAAGATTTCTAATCCACTTAAATTGTTTGTACACTGTATCAACATTCACTACTTTATTATCTGATTGAACGTCATTCGCGTCATTGCGATCACGTACACGTCTTCCTTAAATGCACCATATGTGCTCTATGGGTGACAAATCAGAGAGAAAGGGATGGTAATGGGACTACACCAACTTGTTTACGGTTAAAGCATTTAGGACTCTATGCCAGACAAGTCTGGTGCGTTCATGGTGTAGCGTCAAGGAAACTTCAACGTATGGCCAATGTCTAGTAACCCTTCGTCTGTGGAGACGATTACGGATGACAGGTGTGCCACACACAAGTTTTGGTACTGATATGGAACATCTTTGTCGTGACGTTACGAAATTATGACTGTCATCGTCTCATGGCGTTTTTCTTCGACGTCCTTGACCGGGCAGCTAAAACGAGTTAAGTTGCACAATTACGATCGAAAAATGTCCCACTATAGTTTCGGTCTTAGGTTTTTCTCATTGACATATTTCGGTTTTACTATCAATTAACTACTTGAATTTAATAAAGATTTTAAAACATGACCTGAGTGTTTCTAGTTTTGCGACATTTAATGAATAAAATATTTTATGGAACGTAAAATGAAGTAACGTAATTCACAGACACGTAATTCACAATTCTGAACATACAATAAAATTCCACAGGTAATAATTCTGAAGAGAAATTTTCTTCTTGGTTTATGTAATCTACACATGTGTAGTAACATGCCCAACTATGTATTTAACTTAAGCGTTGATTGTGTGAAATTTTAAAGAGCATTAACGTAATTCACATTTACTTCCTTAATTGCGAAGTGTGACTTACTACTATCTACTGCTACCTTCAAGAGTAATACAATGTGTTTGCACATGCTGTTGACTATTTATAAATGATATTTAATATAATGTATTCAAAACATGGTTTCGTTTTAGGATGTGTGTAAAATTAAATAACGTAATTCACACCAGACCATGGGACATATGCATAATTGTTCGCAGAAAAATGCATTTATCTTAAATTTCTTTATTTTACCACTAAAACAATTTGGAAAAGCTACTGGTTGGGATACTAGGTATACTGTATATGTATTATATATGTACTCTCCGTACAAAAGTGATGAACTGGACCACCCCCGAGGTGGAACACCTGTTTTTTTACCCACTTTCCGACTTATCGAGACATTACTCTCACAAATTTCATCAGATATATGGGGTTTTGTTATTATTTCTATTTGACCAACCCTATGGCATTACGTTAAAGGCGATTCATCAATATAACTGTACAAAAATAGCTTCTTAGGTCCATGGGACAGGTATTTCTCGTATTTGATACATTCAACTCGTTTTAGCTGCGGGACTATCTCAAACCACAAAAATTGGCTCACATAGCATCCTCAAACGCTTAGTTATGCTTGGAGATACGCAAAATTCAAAAAGACATCTTTATCACCGGTTCCGCCACGTAGGAACACATTAGCGATATAACGTCCTTCTAACGTAAGCCCATAGCGTAGTCCCCCAGTGTTGCAGCAAACTCTTTTTAGTGGCCCTTTTCATACTGGGCAAAGACAATTATGTTCACACCTAATAAATGTTTTCTAGAATTATGCTCTATACACATGAATACCATCCCAGACATGAAAACCGGAAATGCACACCTGGAGTGCCAGACGCACGTGATGGCGGTATAAACTCCATCTGTTTGTGTTCTCTAGCTATAATCTATCGTGTAAACGCTTGGTTTTATCTTAAAACAAAAATAGTTTTGTAACTTAAGATATTTACATTTTGTTGCTAAACCTTTTTTACTATGTATGTTATATATATATAAATCGACACATTTAGCTTACGATTGTTGATTATGCGAGTTAACAGATTGACTTGTGACAAAAACTGACTTGATTGCAATTGTCTTTCTGTAAGTTTATTAAATTAAAGTGACATTTCACAATTATTTTTACATAAATTTTACTTTTATTATATCTGAAAGAGCATGTTTTCTTATGAAAATTCTGAAAATTGCGAGTGAAAATATTGAACAGTTTACGAGAAATATATATTTTTGTGCTGAAATTAAACAAACTGTTGTGGACAACAGTTCAGATTTATATAGAACTTGTCATTTCTGTCTCAACTTTAAAGGCGCATTTTTCGCTTATAAATAACAACTTCAAATCAAAGTACTGACAGTACTGTTGGGAAGCAAATTTGTCAATACTGTAGGCCTGTCCAGAAGTAGAGTACTTTGATTAGGTAATTTTATTATCCCTTTAAATACCTTGAATACTTTGATTCGTAGAGCACATTGATTAGGTACTTTGATTATCCAGAATACCTTGAATACTTTGATTCCATGCTGGAGTTGTATCTATTTTTAGCACAACTTCACGCATATTAATCGTTTGTGTAAGCTTTGAATATATTTCATACCTCAGTAAATTTGACTGACCCATTTACAAGGAAGGCCATTGTACTAATCTTTGAACCAAAATAAAGAAAATTACTACGTCGATCTTTTCTTCTCTTAGAGACATGATTAATTGAATGGTTCATTTTCAGTCACACAATTCAATATCTACACATAATTTCAGACTTACATATTGAACGTTCGAATGACTGTTACCTCATTAATCTTTGCTTTTGATAGAACTTTTTATAGTGAGGAGGACCGGAAGATCTTGTGTGGTATGCAGAGAATGGTAAAGTGCAGAGAAAGGTAGCTGCAAAATTGCAAAATTTGCTTCCAAAAACTGATAGCAATTCTACGCATTAGAACAAATAATCCGTGTGTCAAGACATACTTTTAAAAAATGAAATAAATGTGAAATGTCACTTTAAGGTACGTCTTCAGAATGTCTGAATGTGTGCAAAATATGTAATAAGACTTTAAATTGGTTCAACGTAATGGTAACGTTCGAGCATGAGTAATAGATTTAGATCTAGTTCTATAGTATAGATGTTGAAATGTGTAGAAATAAAGAGCAACACAATCCGGAATTGAAAATTTATCAATATTGGATTTTCCGGGGTCATTGAAGATAACCTCTTACTGATGCCTGTCAGATCTTATAACAATGGTTATTAGCTCACATGAGCACGAAGTGGTCAAGGTGGGCTACCGTGATCGTTTTGTATCCATTGTCCGTCCGTCTTTGTCCTGTATGCAAGCGCTCGAGCACAAAAAACGGACAATCCTATTATTGTGAAACTTCTTGAGAAGCTGTCTCGTCTCTATGCTTCTGATGAAGATACTGAAATTGTTTTTTGCTGGCTTCCAAGCCATTGCGGTCTACGTGGCAACGAAGAGGCAGACAAAGCTGCCAAGGAGGCGTTGTCGCTAGACATTTTACCTTTTAAAGTTCCTTTTACTGATTTTAAACCCCCGATAAATAGTTTTATTCAAAATGTATGGCTAAATTGTTGGAGCGACGAGGCTAATCACCAAAATAAATTGTTTAGTATCAAACCTGCACTTGGTGAATGGCTGCAAGGTCTTCGATCTGACCGCCGCGAGGAGTTAGTTTTGGCCCGACTACGAATTGGTCACACCCACCTGACCCATTCGTACCTGTTAAAGGGTGAGGAAAAACCTCAATGTATCCCTTGTAACGAGGGGCTGACTGTCCAGCATCTCCTCATTGATTGTATAGATTTAGCCATCATTAGAAACAGGCACTTTAACACTGACAGTTTAAAGACATTATTTGATACTGTTAGGCCTGAATCAATTTTTAACTTTCTTAAAGAGTGTAATATCTTTAAAAAGATTTAGCTCTTTTTATTAGTCCGTGATATTTGATCTGTGATACTTTATTTATGTTTAATATTCTATATTTATTTTTTCTGTGGATTTTCCGGTCGAGTGGACTCGGACATGGGTGTTCTCTGATCTGGGAGGAGCCCATGTCTATTCGTCCTCACATCGGATTACTCATGGTGCATGGTTGTTTTTGTTTAGTTTTATATTGTGTTATAATAATAGTATTGGTTAATTTTAATATAATCAAGGTAACATTATATATTCTTCAATTAGATATATAGTCACTATATTTTACCTTTCTGGATGATTATGTAACTGTCTACATATCAGTAATTTTGTATACATCCAGATATGTGTTGCTATTGCGCCCAATATGACCTTAGTAGTCGACGGGACTTAAAACACTATTCATTCATTCAGTCCGTCTGTCCGGGCCAACCTTAGGGTGTTTAGAAATGTGCATCAACCCGTTCATGAGTTGTACAATATAGAAAACAACCACTTAATCCGTGTCTTTTTATGTGGATTTTTTTTTTCAATATAAAGATCAAAGAATCAAAGGACTGAAGGTCCTGAAAGTCGCCATGAGGATGATACCATGATATTTTTGAACTTTGAATATTAATTTTGTGATCAATTATTCAGAATTTGAGACAAGAATAACCCGATAGTATTGTTTACAGGCAAACAGATGATAAGAGATCACAAAAGCTCACCCCCAAGCACTGATCTAAAAACAGCTGAATTACAAGCTCCTTTTGTTCAGATTGCTGTTCAATTTCAGATGCTAAGCCTTTTCTATTTATTCAAGAGTTCTGTTTGGCAGATTCTAAGCAGAATGATGATAATTATATTAGAACTCGGAGTTTTTGTCGAAAACGAACGCAAACGAAATGGACTACTTTTTTCAATATATGAAAAGGCCATTAATATTCATAATTTCTAACTCGTTAATATTCATGAAAGAGCACTTGCTAAGGGTGCTGGGGATTGAGTTAAAGGTCAACTACTACCTATATTTTAATTTTCATAGCGTGAAAAGTAGGTAAAAACAACATTTTTCACGATTCCTGTTTAAAATTTACCCCTCCAGTTAATAAGATAGAACATGTAGACAACTGACATATCTAAAAACCCGACTAGAGTGATTGTTCTTGATAGATGTCAACATGAGACGTCATTGGAGTTCAAAAACAATAACAGCATTTGTTGATTATCGTTGTCATTTATGCCAGTTGCACATATATTACCCATTTAAACTCGAAAAATGTTAAATATGCTGATCAATATCTGTTCAAAATGATAGAATTCAATTTAGAAGTTATTGAGAAAGGGAAAAAATCATTTGAATACAAGCAATAATGAAAGGGTAAACAAAGAGTGGGAAGTACAAATGTACATGTGCTTGACCTATGTTGATATACGAATTTGGTCATATGCAACGGTATACAGCACAGAGAGGCATGGGACACTCAACGCCCGCCCACTAAAACATGTATCTCGTGGGGCATTAGGCATCCACGAGGATCTATGAAAACATATTACCTTATTTAGGAAAACTCGTAATACGTCACCACATGAATAAACAAATTGCATGTGCGATCATGACATTTTATCGCGGTCAAAAAATCCGATATCTTGACTGCAATGTTCAACGCGTAAACGCTTTCGATTGTGAAATGACCGTCAATGCATTATATTGTGAAACCCATTTTCAAACGATTTATGAGAAAACCAGAAAATCCTTTCATTTGGTCGTAATTGACCTTTAAAATTTATAGAATCCTCGGCGTACTAATTTTGCAACTCAAATTTACTTTTGATATCGAGATATCCATTATGAAGTTTTCATAAGATTATGTTTATCTTCAAAAGGAAAAATATAAGTCAAAGTATTACATTAAACAAACAATAAAGCTGCTTTTTTAAACTGTCTGCACTACTTTTTGGTGTCATTGGGTCCGGTGCAAAGAGAAAGAGTAAATCCCAGAAAAAAGTAGTTCTTTGCCTAAACCAGTATACAGACACCCTGTACACTAGATCACCATATACACCCTTCCAGCTAATCGCAATAAGTCTGCCATTTTGTCAAATGGCGACTTAAAAATATTTAATCCTGAAATGCATTCACCATTAAGTTCTCAGATGAGTTCAATTTTCGGTCCTATCAGTCCTTAGTTATCAGCCCTGGAATGACAAACAAGAGCTTCGCAGAGCGGCGCATATACGCCCGAGAGGGGCTTGTCAGTAAAATGGGCATTTTTTCATTCAAGGGCAGATAATTCAAGAACGAAAAGAGTTATCTGAATTCCGTAAGCGATATGCACAACTAGACACCATGGAGATTCATTGTGGCAAGTTTGATTAAATTCCGATCAAAACTGTAGGAGGAGTTGCGCACACAAGAAATTGCTAACGGACGGACAGACGGACAGACAGACAGACGGACTATCGGACGGACGACCGGGGTCATAACATTTTCGACCCTTCGGGCGTATAAAAAGGCAGCTTTTACTTCCTTTACACTGTAGAATCTACAAATATTTACCAACCAAGATGAAACTTAAACACTATAATAGATTCGCTATTAAACGAGAATAATTTCAGTTGTTTTGATAAAGCAATTCAACAGTAAAAATTCTCGTTTAATTGTGAATCTATTATATGTAATTGACCAAACGCCGACTGTCAATCAAAAACATCGATTGGCCAATGGACGATCAGAAAAATGTCATGCCCCAATTGTTCTTCGTTGCACGTGTTCTTGTATCGATTTATCGACTGACAATCAAAACAATTGACATGCCAATGGCAAAGAATTTTGTGCTAACAATAGACTAGGTTTACCGCTATGTTTTGATAAACCGTCGGTGTTGTTGTAAAATCTCGTAACTACGGCTTGAATCAAGCCGTAGTTACGAGATTTTATAACAACACCTACGAAATACTATTTTGTTTGTCCGAATTTACGTCACGATTAATTGGATGAAATCGTTCCCTATGTACGATCACATCCCCTTTGTTTGTCTTAAATTCTATGTTGGGCGGAGCGATCTGTCGATTGGCGTTTGGTCAATTCGTAATTAATGAGCACTTGGGATTTTGACATGATTGCATAAATGTAAGTATTTATGTGTTTATAAAAATGTGTGTAACCGAATTACATGGTACAGAGAACACTGATGGGTGAAAGATATTACGGTTGACTAGGCCTACATAAAACCAACATAAACGTCAACATGGCGGTGCCCCGAAGGCGCGGGAAATATTCAGGAAATTCCCCGATTTTACCCCATCATGCATATTTCAGTCACGTGATACAGGTGACTGCGGAGGTATACAAACGACTCTATTTACGAAACAACACCTCCAGTTTTAATTGTTTTCGGAACATCAAAGGCGCCGATCATCTGAAGCAGAGAGGTGTTGGGCAAATCAGAATGGATACCCGAATATGGGTGACGATTTTACTCACCTGCTTCACCTATCAAGGTATGAACCTTTTAATTATAAAGTCTCACGTTCGCCTGATTATGTTAATCGGGGTAAATTCAATTATCATATAAATACGTTCATCTGTCGAATCAAAATTCATTGTAATACCTATATAGACCATATATTAACAAACATTAGCAAACCTGAAACGACTTTCTGTTAAATATACAGGTTTACTTATCATGTCACAAAGCTCATTACACAGGCCTTACCTAAACGAGTCACCGTTTTTAGGAAAGGTTGATCATATTATTGCATAGTTTCATTTTATTTAAAGAGATATTTATGATTTTTTTCACTACTTTTAATTCTTTCTAAAAGAACATATTTTCTCATGAAATTTCTGAAAATTTCAAGCAAAAATATTGCGCTGTTTACGAGGAATATATATTTTTGGTTAAAATTAAACTTACACTCATGGGACATAATTATTCGCCACCCAACTATTTTTCATTGAAAAATTAAGTAATTTTCTGGACTAGAACTGTCACAGAACCTCTATTCTTTCACTTAGCAGAAAACCTTAGATATGACTCAAAAGTGTAACCATTACCGGATAAAGTCTGCTGGAAATTTCTTTTGGAATGACTCAAAGACACGGTTGCTAGGCAACATAAGAAAATCAGTGAAAATTTCTACCAATCCTCCGAAAATCCGTTGCCAAGGCAACAGATAATGACTTTTTTGATAACTAAGCAAATGTAAATATGCACAACATACTAGATATAAAAGTGACAAATGTTTCATGAGATTGAATGTCTACTTACAAAGTACTACAATTTTATTTGACCAAGTTACCACAGAAGAAGGCAACGCTCCTTTCACTCCTATGTTAATTTTGCATTTTTGGTATTTTTGCAACGAAATTTTTTTTTCAAACATTTGTTTCTCAAAGGAAACTTTATGGATACTGCAGCAAGCATAATAGTTAATTAGTTTACCTATTGTAGATTGACTTTTTTTTATTAAATTATACCTTTAGTGAAACATATGTTACCATGGCAACAATGTTATGGAGGCTGGTCAGAAATTTTCACCGATCTTCTTAAGTTGCCTAGCAACCATGTCTCCGAGCCATTTGAAAAAAAAGTTTTTATACAGACTTTGTCCGCAATTGGTTATACTTTTGAATGAAACCAAATATTGTGTGGTGTGTAAGAAAATGAGGATTTAACATCAGTTTTAGTCTGAAATTATGAATGAAATTTATGCAAAAATAAGCAGGGTGGCGAATAATTATGTCCCTTGACTGTATTTTCGTTTAGATCTACCACAGTTCAGATATGAAAAGAAGGCGTTTTGTCGGCTTATCAGCAACAATTGCAAAAATCTCGTATTTAAACGCATTGGAATAACCAATCTTAGCATCAAAATATATTTTTATCACTTTAAATGACAATCTGTTTAAAAAATATTTTTTATGCAACATAGTAGCCTATACATTCGCAAAATAAAAAAAAAAAACATGAGATCTATATAGACTACGAGTAAGAACAAATCAGCACATTTTACCGCTGAATGTTTACGACATCGCCCGAAAATTTTCTTTGTCACAGTCCTGAATCTCCTTAACCGCAATCACTCGATCATCCTTTGCGTATGTATGATCTTAGCAAGATCTAGATACATGTTGTTTATGCTACAAAAACTAGCTACCAATTACCTTAGTAGGAATTGTAAGAGATCAGCACAAAACTTGATTGGACTGCTCATTATTTGCAGAATGATCATTTTCTTTGATGATCTCAAATATCCCAGTAAGAACATTTCAGTGCTGTTTCCAATAGTTTTGAGGAACAGTTTTACAATCAGACAAAATGTTAACTTTCCAAAATGATATGTTTTCGTTAAAATTCAGAATTATTTTCTTCTTGAATAAAGACTTAAATCACTTTGCATTTACTTCCAACAGATAAGAACAAGCACTTAAACTTTGCCATTTGCTCTAGTGTGGCTATCAGGAATAAAAATCAATAGCCAAAGACTTTAATACTTTTAAGTTTGGGATTTTTCAGCATACCAAATTAGTTTTGGCATACTGGAATGGGCACTTTTGTGGACCCACTCATAGAAGTAAAATAAATAAATAAATAAATAAATAAATAAAAATGGATATATTTCGTTGTATTTCAGTGTTTTGTCAGTTAGGACCCCAGATTGTTGATGAGATTATCCCAGATGTGACATCACAGGGTGGCTCTGCAAGACTTAATTGTACTGTAGTCAATAAAGACACAAGTCATAAGGTTTGTAATGATTATATCAATATGTGTATCAGAGCTATAAACAAAAGGGGATGAAAACATTCTAACTTCGTTATTTCAATTCAAAACCATATGCTTTGAGAACTTATTTGAATCATCTCATGGAGACAATCCCAATGAGTATCCACAAATGATTTGATGAAAAAATAATGAACTATTTAATTCTGAAAAGCTATGACACCATCTTATCTTCTTTAAAACCATATCCTGTAAAATCTGGTCTGTTCCAATTTGCAAGGAGTTGTAGATGACAAAATATTCGACATCAATGGTAAAACGTGTGTATGTAGTCGCATAGAAATTATTGATGGGGATAAAGGAGAAATTGCTGATTATCACCATTTTCTATCTTCCCGATTTTTTTTCTAGATCTTTTCTATTAGGGACGTCAAACCCGGTCTTGTTTTGGGAGGGATTAATCAGCCGTTCTGGGTTTCTCATTTCTGTATGGAAGGGAAATTTGAAATGTTTCAATTTCTTTGTTACTATTATTCTAAATTGACAATTCATATGAGCTATTTTTTCTAAATTGAAAAATTATGCCAATTAACGTGATTTGGTGACAATCTTGCCCACTTACATATACACGTAGAATCAATCATTAAAATATTATTTATTGATGTGAATTTTAATTATTTTCTTGCATATTTGGTCAGGTGATATGGACATTCTTGGACTCTCGTACGGGAGGAGAAATTATCTCACTTGATGAAAGCATTTACATTGACAATCCAATATGTAAAGAGGGCCAAAGGAAGTATGAGATTGTCCGTCGTGAGGTCAACAAGAGGATCACTTATATGTTGGTTATAAACTGTCTAGAAATAGTGGATTTTGGGTACTACAAGTGTTACATAAACATTCTTGGTATGCCGCCATGGCCAAGCAAGATTGGTTACTTGATTGTACAAGGTAACATTTGTGATAGTTAGCAAGCTGATTGAACAATTCTTGTCTTACAAAGATAGTTAAATGCTGCAGTCCGAATTTAAGTTGAATAAAAAATGCATCACAAAACAGAAAAAAAGTTTGAATTATAAGGAAACTAATTAATCTGCTTTTAGTTTTGGTTTCTTTTCAACTCCTAGTTAGCTTAACAACCTTTTGTTGTTTTGAAAGTTTTGCACAGGAGATTGGCAGAATAGATTTAAGACTTGTCATGACTGAAATGATTTGCGGACAGAAAAATGGGTCTCTTATGGTGTCAAACCTGCACCTTTTTCTTTTCTCTTCCTTGATATTTTCCATTTTTTTTTAAAATGTTTTGACCCTGAGAAAGCAGAAATAGGGTATTGTTACTAAAAAGGAAAAGACAATAATTATTGTTAACCCTGGTTATGCTTATTCCATAATATTCCAGCCGTTTTGGCATGTAGACTATTACAAGACCAGCCTGCATATGCGTACAGTCTGGTCTTATTCTCTACTGTCTGCCTCTTTGAATTTAGCATGGCAAGTGTTAACATCAATTTTGAATATATATTTCAGTACCACCTACCATTACGAGTAAGAACGATGCTGTCATGCAGATAGACGAAGGACAATCAAGAGACCTGTTATGTACAGCTTCAGGTGTACCCACCCCAAATATAACCTGGGTTAGATCTGATGGGGGCATGTTACCAGGGGGCAGAGGGGCCTTACACAGGGTATGTTGTATCAAGTGTTTGTTGTAATTATTGTATAAACGATTGTGGACTGTTTACCATTTACATGTATAATCTGGGTTAGATCTGATGGGGGCAAGTTACCAGGGACAGAGGAGCCTTACGCAGGGTACGATGTGTCTAGTGTTTGTTGTAATTATATATAAACCTAATAAGAAGTGTTTTTCAAATAGATTCCAAATTCACTTCCAATAAGTAGAATTGCCTTTCAGTCCGTTTGTCTAGATTGATGCTACTGCAAAGTCACATTTTTGGGAGGATTGAAAATAACGCAGTTGTATAATCCTTATTTCTAAACCAGAGGTTTATTAAGGGGGGGGGCTGCCATATGAACAGTTCTTGTATTTCGATTTGACTTTAACCTATTGCAACACATGAACACTTTTTGACGCCTCTCAAGATAAATGTGTTTGAAAAATATAGTTGATAAAGATTTTTTGTGACAAGCAATTTCTTCATTTCCAATAATGTTTTATATCAAGAAATACCGAAAAGTGTCAATTTTCATTTACTTGAAACTGTTGCCTTCAACACCTTTGAAATTGGTACCAGTCTAAATTTGCTGTCTGATAATGGATGTTCATTAGTCATGTGTCTAACATACTTAAGTGTGCATGATTGAGCTGTCCAGAGACTGCCAAAAAATTGTAAACTAAAGTACTGAATAATTTGAGTTTTAGAAAGGCTGACATCTGACAATGAAAAAGCAGTGAGAGAACATACAGCTATATTAGAATATGGATAAAGTCAAGAAAACAACCTTGATATGACAAGGGTTAAAACAGAAATATATGTCTACATGTCTGAAAGAATCCGGCATCATGTGGCTTTTAGAACAAGTAGCGTTAAAAAAACATTGTTTTAATTTCCAGAATACTCTGCTGACTCTACAGAATGTGTCTAAATCAGACCGAGGGTTGTACAAGTGTGTGGCAGATAACCAGGTCAGACCACCAGACTACTATCTTGTGGCTGTCAATGTATTCTTCAGACCAGAGACTATAGCTGTACAGGACACAGTAGGACAGGCTCAGAACAGACAGTTTGATGCAAAACTAGAGTGCAGGGTGTCCGGTAAGGACGATTTTGGATATTTATTATTATTAAAAATATTCATCAAGTTAATTACAAATACACAGCCTTGGAAGAACAATTGTGTGGTTTTTCTTGATTTAATCAGAAAATTGATCTGGTATGGACCAATCCTCGTAGAAATAATTGTATAGAACAATATTTGTACCATCTATCCATCTAAAACAGTTGAATGAAATTCAATGTGAAATCCCATTCAGTTATATATATTAATCAATAATCATATGATGATGTTATGTTTATGTAAGATGCAGTTAGCCCCTCTTATTTATCTAATGCTGTATCTTCTAAAGGCTATCCAGAACCAGAACTTGTATGGTTCAGGGAACCAACCAATCAGAAAAACACAAACGCTCGTGAACAACTAAATGACGATGAAAAGTTTGACATCAGTAAACAGATAGCGACAACCACGCTGAGGTTTGGCGAGTCTTGGTATACTCTACGTATAAAAAACGTCGAGGCCAACGACTACACTAAATATTACTGTGTAGCTAGAAATCGGTTAGGAACCAATGACACAACTGTTATTGAATTGTTCGGTGAGTATTGGTTGTCATACCTCTTGAAAGGATTGACTCAAACCCTTTTTTCAAATAATGCATGATTTTGATACTGATGATTTTTTACACACCTGTTATACCCGTTATAGAATATTGCAAATGTTGTGAAAAAAGATAATCCCAGCTTCAGCCATCTTCTCCCTTTAACTCAATATTTCTAGGCTCTTAATTACAAACACATTGTTTTACCACCAATATGTTTTGACAAAATACCAAAATGCACAAAATGTTACTATACAATATGTAAAATTTTATACATCGTAAAATATCTTCTCCAACATTTTTTATAAATAGTCCCTGGACTTATGCACATTCACTGAAAAATCTTCACGAAATCCTCTGACATTTTTTATGGCTATTCAATTATTTGTTTAAGATCTGATAAGCCCAATGCTGCCCATATCACTGTAATTAGAGATATCAGGTTTCAGGCAGTCTGCTGGTCAAATACACACTCAAACTGTGTTTCATGGATTTAAATATAAATTTTCTCTTGAGGTATGGACTCTGGAAATGTTATTTGCAATATTATGACTGTATAGGCCTACATGTTTGAGTGAAGGTCCTGCCATTTGATGAAAAGATTCCCTAACAATGAAGGCAAAGCATATCCTATATTTCAATTTATTCAAATATCAAGGTTGTCCAATTTTAAATCTGCAGATGACAAAATGAATATTTACGTGTATAGCCTGGAAAATATTGAGGTTAATGAAGAAATTTCTGGTTATCAGCATTGTCTTCTTTCACCTCAATGTTTTTTTCAATTTTTTTCCGTTAGTGACATCAAAACCAGGTCCTGTTTGGGAATGGTTTAAGACCTTTATACAATTTTATTTTAGGAAAAATGCGTGGTTTCCCTGAAAGAGAAAAAAATTGACATGACAAGTCTTTATTTTCATCTATCACTCCCTGCATTATGAACATGGTACAATAATCTACTTAGTGAGCCAGTGCATCACAAGTTACATTGGAAAAGGGTCATTTTTGGTACATAAGAAGAAATTATATGGATCTGTACAGATAGCTAAAATTTGCTATTATGCCACCGTTTTAATTATTGGGGAACATAGTAGATCTTGATCAATATGCATGTATGCGCAGGCTGATCTAGATGCATGTTGGAATTAAATGCCTTATGATTGATAAGGTTGATGAGGACAGGATTTGCACATGAAATAGTACAGAAAAGGGTTTTTTGGCGCAAAAGGAGAAAATGCCGGTTATTAGCATTATAATCATTCTTCTATAAAGGACACGAAAACAACGTTTTGTTTTGGGAAAAAAAAAACTTAGAAACTTATTGCAATGGGGTAATTTCAAAAATAATGCATCCAAAACATGACATAGGGGGTCCAAAATGAAATTGTTGATATTGAAATATTATTCATCAGAAGCACATCCCAATATGTCAATTTTTTATAAATCAGGCACGAAAATATAAATACTGAACATATTTTTTTAATTTCAACGGTTTTATTTGAAACATTGAAGAATTTTTAAACAAATATGTTTGCCTTATATCGCTCCTGTAATACTATTAAATGTATAAATTTCATTTCTTATGTCACTAAATATTGTTACACGAATGTTAAGGTAAAATTTGATGTATAATATGGCTACCTAATGTGAATATACCAACTTTATGGCGACTTTTAGTGCTGTTTTAGTAAAAAAAATATCAATTACCTCTGAAAGTTTACATAAAATGTTCCATGATTGATCTACAAAGCCAATAATTAATCTGTCACATAAGGAGGGTACTTGCAGCCAGCATACAAAAAACTTCTTGGGTACAATAACTTGATATGTGATGAGAACACATCAAAAATCAAATTTCAGCATAACCGTTACACTTGGGACAAACTAATGACATTAATAGCTCTCAGAAAATCCATTTTCTAGTTACAATTCATGTTTGCTTTTGATAATATAGATAAGAACACACCTGGATGGGATTATAAAAGTAGATGTATGTGTCATTTTCCAAAATAAGCGTCATAAATCACTGGAATTTGTTTAAAAACTGCAAGAAGTCTCTTGTTTGTTGAAATCATTTATGATCTTAAACATTTTGTATTTGGTATTACCAAGATATAAGTGGGTATCAAAAATTGACATGTTAAAGGTGTAATATATAAAACTTTTAAGTGCTTTGGGTTTAGTTTCAAAGATAAAGAAAAAAATACACTTTTCTTGAAATAAAAATTATTAAAATGAATTTCTTTTGAAAGAGACTTTGCTGTTATGAAATGGGTGTATTAGTGAAAACTGACATTAAAACATTGTGAATTGATGTTATTCTTGTATTCCTCACAAAGACACAAGTTTCATTACCGTAATCACCACATTTTATTTGTGAAATGCATTGCTTCAAATATTTCGCATGACATATCAAAATACATTGTTTTTAATCCAAACAGTCTTATTAAGTCAATATGTGATTACTTTACTTGGTTTCCAAGAAACACAAATAAAAAAAACTTTCCAAACTATCATAGGATAAGATTTTTCTGAATTTTTCATAGTTCTACACCGTTACACTTGGGTCAAACATTTTAAATACATTTAAGATGGATTTAAAGGATATCAAACGAATTAAACTGCATATGTTGATTTAGGTATTCAAATAACTCATACAGATCCAAAGAAGTCAATGATATGTATCTCTGCTAGATAATTGGTATGAGCCGGACAATAAATTAAATTGACACATAACTCAATCATTTCTGAACAATAATTGTTTTCTGAACAAAATTCAGACAGAATCTTACATATTTTGCAATATTTTCATCGAACTTTCTGTGCAACTTAAATATTTAAGCATTTCCACTTGATCACTCTAAATCGCAAAAATAGCGTTACACTTGGGACATAGAATTTTGGTTGATTAAGTTCATAATAACAATTATTTTCAGATTTAGCTTACTACTGATCTTTCATGGGGCTGATGCGCTCCTGTAAAAAAGAAATCAGAACAAGTTTCAATATCACATGACAAAAATACAGGCTTTCTAGCACAAAACGTTACACTTGGGACATTTTTGGGTGTGCATAGACATGGCATCACGAGGACTCGATTATATGAAATTAATTACATAAAATCATACTAATATTGCACCAACGATATTTGTCTAACAATGGATACCTATTTTGAGACATAAAGATGTCTTATGGCAAAATAATAACCTTTGATTGTCCAAAGTATTGTATTTTTATGCCTTTACGTTTTTTGAGGGTGTGTCATTTTCTGGACATGGTTCATGGACAATTTATATGTTGTCCATAAAACGACTATAGAAACATTGTTGTATTGTGGCAACACTTTGTATAATTGTATGTTGTATGGTCTTTCAAATCCCATAGTTTTAAAGATTGCCACTTAAATATTGAATTTTTATACAAATGTCACGCTAAAAGCGTTACACTTGGGACAATTTTGGACACTAAAAATGCTATAAAATTGAAACGAAAGTAGATATTCTTTTAAAATTTTGTACACATTTTAGCAATAACAGAACACATATTCCGGAGTAAGACAATCATTAAAAAACCTTTTAACCTGCACTGTATATCAGTTTTTAGAAAAGGATGCATTATTTTTGAAATTACCCAATGAACTGATTAATCTATTGGGGTTTTATGCCGTTTTCATCTGCTATGGTCATAACTATGGTCATAACGCGGCAGCTGGAGCACCTTACCTTGGATTCCTGGTATTTCTCTCACCAAAACCACAACAATATCCAAACCGAACCTCCAGCTGCTCTCTCACATAGATGACTTACACCCATTGGTGAAAGACAAATGATTTTTGTCAAATGTCAGAGTGGATACAAGCCGAGCCGAGGTTCGAACAGGATTGAGAGACTCCGACGTTACCGATTGAGCTATCGGGGCTCGGCATATTGCAATGAAAGTTTTTTCCTTCTACTTTTCCCTCATCATTTTGCCTTATCAAAATTAATAATCTATATCAGTCTTCAACTTGAATTCTATATTGTTGTAATGCAACCCCATTCATTTGCTAGGATATAAATTGTGGAGGAATTGTCATCAAAACTCCTTTTTAATCAATATATCTTTTTAGCCATTTTTAGAGAAAATGTGCACAATGTCCCTAGCAATGGTTAACACTTTCCAGAATGGCACAAAATTAGACAACTTCAGCAGACGACAAAATACATGTAGATTTATATAAAGGTGTAAAATATATATTTTGTGCAGAAAATACTGAGGTAGAAGGAGGGAATTTATTTTCGTTTGCTTAATTTTTAGCGAGCCAGGACTTTAAGTCCGGGGAGCTAATGTCACTGCCCTATGCTATGTCAGAGCGAAACTATTGTATCTGCATTTTTTTCAAAAATTGTTTTTTTTTCATTTAAACCCCTTTGAAAAGGTAGGATACATAAGTGGATGAAATATTAGACCTCAAAATAGCATGGAAAACACTTTTTCATGTTGTGCAAAATTTTGCATGCACAGTGCAAACGATGATCTCAGTGTGAAACTATTGTATCTACACTAAAATTTTGTAGATATGTAATAGTTTCACACTGACACTTCAATGTTTCGGTTTAGAATGAAATTATTGTATGTGCATGATGGTATCAATACAAACATTATTTTCTTAAAAGAATATTATTTAAGATCTTATTAATACTTTCCATACCTTTTTGTAAAATTATCTGAATTAAATATTTATCTAATAACAAGAAATAAAGAAAAACAGTATTTCAGAAGGAAAACAGGCAAAAAGTCATTTTTTCCTGAGAAATGTGATGCACAAACTTCATAGTGCCTTTAAGCATGGCAAATAGTAATATTATTCATGCATTTGAGTCTACTTAGATTGTAAGAAATTATGATTTAGGTGTAGATACAATAGTTTCACACTAACGTTTTCAATTAAATGCCAGTGTGAAACTATTGTACGTGACATTTTCCACAAAAAACAGCTGTTTTCATGAAAAACATCTCCTTTTTTGTTATGACTAACTCTGTATATTGGTTTAATTCATATGCTTGTGGATTTTGTCTCTGGTATATCTATTATTAACAGAATAAAACAGTTTTACCCTCTCCTGTAAAATTTGGAAAAATGCAGATACAATAGTTTCGCTCTGACATAGCGCCTAGTGCCGGCGTCGGCGTCAGCGTCGCGCCTTCAAAAACATTAACCTGACCTATATCTCGGGTACTATTAGAGATACAACCTTGATATTTCACCATGGATACTTCTCGACAAGGCCTTTCATTTGGGACCCTGACCTTTCATGCGCGGATCCAGAGGGGGGGGGGGGTCAGGGGGTCATGACCCCCCCTGGAATTTTACGAAAAAAAGGGGTTATTGTAAAGATTGCTGGTTATGCCCCATATAAGCTGTGCCATTCTTCCCTGTGTGCCACAACAAACCATTGTTATGCTTAGTCGGCATGACATGTATCTGCATGAATCCAGTGGTGGTCAGGGGCCTGACCCCCCCCCCCCCCCTGAAATTTGGCGAAAAAAGAAGTAAAAGATCGGTAACCCCCCCCCCCCCCCCCCTGGGAAAAATACCTGGATCCGCGCTTGCCTTTGACCTAGTGACTTTGACCTTGGAGTTTGACTTACTTTTAAAAAAACTTTAACCTGGCCTATATCTCATGCACTATTATAGATAGAGCCTTGAAATTTCACATATGGATACCTCATGCCATGACCTTGACCTTGAGATAATGACCTTTGACCTAGTGACCTTAACCTTTGACCATGGACTCCTTTTTTGCGACAAGCTCTCATATAGGCGAGCTACGTTGTCCGCGAACAACTCTTGTTTCAAGCTTTTTTCTGAGAGGGATCTCAAAGTACCGTGTTTGTTTGGGAAAGGATTAATCTAATGGCTTAAATTCATGAACCTTACTCTTACTTATCTGAAGTTACCTCAAATAGAATTGCACGGGTTTCTTTCATTTTACCGTGCAGCCAGCACGATGTTTTTATTAGATTTCGCTCTTGAGGACAGGTTGGTATTCAGAGACATAAGGAGGGTTCGAGACGACTAAACAAAGTTAGGATTTCTCGAGGCAAGAAGGTCGGACCTTGAGCTAAACTCATGCTTATTAGTCCCCTACCGGCGAAGCCGAAGGGGACTTTAAGTTTGCACTCTGTCCGTCAGTCAGTCCGTCCGTCCGTCAGTCCGGTGAATTAGTTTTCCAGACTTTTTTTCTAAAAAAATGGGATGGCTATTGAGCTGATTTTTGGTATGTAGACCCGCATTGATGAGTTACAGAACAATTTAGAGTTTCGTTCTGGTCCAGTGATTTTTGGGAAGATATGGATGCTGGACTTGAAAAATTTCTGGGAAATTACAGTTTTCCAGACTTTTTTTCTCAATGCTGGCAGCTATTGAGCTGATTTTTGGTATGTAGACCTGCATTGATGAGTTACAGAACAAGTTTTAGTTTCGTTCCAGTCCAGTGATTTTTGGGGAAGATACAGATGCTAGACTTAAAAATTTCTGGGAAATCACAGTTTTCCAGACTTTATTTCTTAATGCTTGCAGCTATTGAGCTGATTTTTGGTATGTAGACCTGCAATGATGAGTTACAGATCAAGTTAGAGTTTCGTTCCGGTCCAGTGATTTTTGAGGAAGATATGGATGCTGGACTTAGAAAATTACTGGGAAATTACAGTTTTCCAGACTTTTTTTCTAAACGCTTGCAGCTATTGAGCTGATGTTTGGTATATGAACACATATTGATGAGATACAGAACGAGTTTGAGTTTTGTTCCGGTCCAGTGATTTTTGGGGGAAGATACAGATGCTGGACTTAGAAAATTTCTGGGAAATCACAGTTTTCCAGACTTTTTTTCTTAATGCTTGCAGCTATTGAGCTGATTTTTGGTATGTAGACCCGCATTGATAAGTTACAGAACAAGGTTGAGTTTCGTTCCGGTCCAGTGATTTTTTTAGGAAGATACGGATGCTGGACTTTGAATTTTTTTGGGCTTCTTTTTCTAAACACATATATAAAGCCGGTAGGGGACTTGGTATTGTTTTGCAATACTTCAGAATGCTTGTTTATTCCTTCATTTAACAGATTTTTGAAAGAAATTTTGTTGGGATTTATTCTTCTGAAACATATTCTTCCATAAAATCAAGTTTTTGTGATATAAAAGTAAAATTTTTAGATTTTGAAAAGCCAAAACGCTTCTTGTTTTGTCACCATTTTAATTTTCAATTTTATTGTTTAATTTTAGACAAGTCCTTTTTCAAATGTGCGGCAACTAACATTATGAATAAGACAAAAATGGTATCGGAAAACTTTTAGAGAAAAGAGGAAATTATTGATGATCAGCAATTTCTCCTTTCCCTCGATATTTTCTATGCTAGATCTATAACCTAATCGTTTTCTATTTGATGCATCAATTATTTTGTCGTCTGTAACAACTATCAAAATTCAATCGACAGGTTCTAACGTTATCAGTGGAGCTGTGATGTTTGGCTATTTTGTGAATACATTATAAGAAAAGACGCGTATTTTAAATACGCATAATAATTCTTTTCCATCGAAGTTTTCAGAGGCATTGTTTGTCAGAGGATTAAAATTTTGTATTTTGTCGAACGGATTTATCTATGAAGACATGAATGACCTTTCCTATAAAAATAGTTTAACTATGAAAATCACTTTCAAGCGATGTTTCGACGAAACGGGTATAAAGGGCTGTAAGACATTATAACAAATTAAGAAAAGGGTTTAGAAACATTTCCTCTATAAAGAAAAGAAAGATTTTGACTGTGAATACTACTTTGTTACTGAGTCTTTCTGGTCCGGGGATCCCGTGCTAACGGCGTGATCAGTAACTTCAGGCGTCCTTTGTTGAGTTTGACTGAAGTTTGAGTCAAGGAAATGTTCATGAATTAAGCCATAACAATAATAATCAAATCTTAAAAAATCTTATGGACCATGACCATAGCGTTTGTATAATTCAGGCTGATCTATGTTTCTTGCGAAAATAAAATTCTTTTTCGTTTCATTTCAACATGAAAAGGAGTATTTTCCCTGTTCTCAAAATGTATGCTTTCCAGTTTCGGAATTCTGTCCTGCTAGCATACTTCTCATATTTCACTAGTCTAAACAAATGGTCAGTGAGGTCAGCATGCTGACTGTTAACTGGAATTTTGTCACCTATAATGATCTGATTATTGAGATGTGGGACTGATAACGCAGAGCACCGTGAAGGTGCTGTTTGCTACCCTAAGTCTCTACACTATAAAGGGGGGGGGGGTCTCACCCTATTAGAAATTCCCATAGGGTTGTGCCCACGCTCGGAATTTCATGAAATTTGGTATGAAGTTAGTATTCTTTATTACCACGTTATTCCCGCAATGTTTTTTAAAAATCTTTTCTGGAAAATATTTTTTTAAGAATTTTAAGATTTTTGCTTAAAAAATGGGGGGTATCCTTACTTAATGAGGCCATATACACACAGCTTTGTCGTATTCGAGCCAAATTGTCCCCAAAAATAATGTCTGATAATTTCTCATCGTGTATAAACCAGAATAGTATATATTAGTCAACAAAAAACAATTTTCTAGAAGATTTTGTATGGCCTCATCGCCAAATTTTTTAGTTTTCAAGTATTTCGACCAAATTCAGGTCTGAATTTCACCTAGTTCCAGTTTTTGTCAACCTATAAAATTTACATAAAAATTGCCCTTATATATGCCCATGCTTATGGTAAAATATGAAGAAAAAATAAAACCGGTAACAGTGTTGTTTTTTAATTTAAGTGTAAAGGGTCCAGATTTCTAAGAATGTAAAATCTAAGATTTTACTTAATTATTTTCAAATACATTTGTAAATAGCTCATTATGCTTTGTTGTGTCTTTATTTAACATAACCAACTTACACATGGCATCAATTTTAACTTTTTTTTCACGAAAAAACATGATTTTAAAGAATAATGGGCACATTGTCGTACCCCACCCACCAATAATATAATGGAAGAAAAAATCCCAAACAGCAGAGTAAATTATAAAATGTGGGGATGAAAAATAAAGGAGATGCATAATGTTACATATTTAATCTATTACGTCAACCTTTTTAACTTTCCTTTGTGGCTTATCAGCACTTAGACTACTTTCTTCTTCTTCCGGTTACAGTGCTGGGCCCTTATAAGAGCATTATCGCACAGTTATTAAAAATATTATCATTTTTTTTTCTTTACTACACTGCTCAAGATAATAAAAAGAACACAAAAACAGTTTTTATTGTACATTAATTGTGCCTTTGAATGCAAAATTGCTAACATTTCTATTGTAATGATGAACTAGCCACTGCTTTGTTGACATATTAACTTTTTGATAATCTCAGATTTGAGAAGAACATGCATCATTTTCGCATGTTTGTATCAACAATATTGATACAAAATGTTGTACGATGACTCCTCTTGCTATTCTGGGATTGGGGACTGATATCAATACTTTGTAGGCAATACTGAGCTTTTGCTAGATGGGTACCATTAAAATCCGGGAGCATTCTAAGATGCATTTGTTCACAATTCTCATTATTTGACAATATACCGGTTTCAAATTTTCACCAAATTCTGCATACGACTAGGAGACATATATGGCTAACCGTTTTTATCAATTTCATAGGTTGACAAAGACGGGAACATACAAGTAAAATTATTTGAATTGAAGGTTTTGAAAATTTCTCGGCAGTTTTTCTGACAATTCCTGGCCAAATAAATTTCTGAGAAGTTTTTTTGCATGTTGGCATCAACATTGTTGGTACCAAAATGTTCTTCAATGACCCCTCTTGCTATTTTGATTCAAAATTTGGGACTGATATCAAAACTAGGTAGGCAAAATTGGGCTTTTGCTAGACGGGTACCATTGAAATTCAGGAGCATGTTAAGATGCCGTTGTTCACATTTTTTTATAATTTGACAATGTTACCGGTTTCAAATTTTCACCAAATTTTGCATGCAAACAGGGATCATATATGGCCAACTTTCTTATTAATTCCATTGGTTGACAAAGACGGGAACATATAAAAGAGTTTGATTGAATGTTAGGTTTTATATAATTTTCTGGGTAGTTTTTCTGTCAATTTCTGACTAAATAGATTTCTTAGAAATTATGTGGCATGTTGCTATTAAAAATATTGGTCTGAAAATGTTCTACATGTTCTACAATAACTCTTCTTGCTATTCTTATTTCAAATTTGGGACTGATATCAAAACTAGGTAAGCAACATTGGGCTTCTGCTACACGGGAACCATTGAAATCCGGGAGCATCTTTATGTGTCGTTGTTCACAATTCTCATTATTTGACAACGTTACCGGTTTCAAATTTTCACCAAATTTTTCATGCAAACAGGGGACATATATGGCTAATTTTCTTATTGATTTCATAGGTTGACAAAGACGGGAACAGACAAAAACGAATTGATATAATTTTAGGTTTTGAAAATTTCTCGACTACTTTTCTGACAATTTCTGACTAAATAAATTTCTAGGAATTTTTTTGTTCATGTTGATATCAACAATATTGGTACCAAAACATTCTACAGTGACTCCTCTTGCTATTCCGATTTAAAATTTGCATGGGGCTGATATCAAAACTAGGTAAGCAAAATTGTGCTTTTGCTAGACAAATACCATTGAAATCCGGGAGCATCTTAAGGTGCCGTTGTTCACAATTCTCATTATTTGACAATGTTACCGGTTTCAAATTTTCACCAAATTTTGCATACAAACAGGGAACATATATGGCCAACTTATGTATCAATTTCATAGGTTGACAAAGACGGGAACATACAAAAATATTTGATAGAATTTTAGGTTTTGAAAATTTCTCGGCTATTTTTCTGACAATTTCTGACTAAATAAATTTCTAAGAATTTTTTTTCATGTTGATATCAACAATATTGGTACCAAAATATTTTACAGTGACTCCTCTTGCTATTCAGATTAAAATTTGGGGCTGATATCAACTAGGTAAGCAAAATTGTGCTTTTGCTAGACAGGTATCATTGAAATCCGGGAGCATCTTAAGGTGCCGTTGTTCACAATTCTCATTATTTGACAATGTTACCGGTTTCAAATTTTCACCAAATTTTGCATACGAACAGGGAACACATATGGCCAACTTTCCTATCAATTTCATAGGTTGACAAAGATGGGAACATACAAAAATATTTGATAGAATTTTAGGTTTTGAAAATTTCTCGTCTATTTTTCTGACAATTTCTGACTAAATTAATTTTTAAGAATTTGTTGCGCATGTTGGGACCAACAGTATTGGTATCAAAAGTTTCTACAATGACTCCTCTTGCTATTTGTATTAAAACTTGTGGATTTATACCAAAACTAGATAGCCAACATTGAGTTTTTGTAAGACGGGTATCAATGAAAACAGGGAACACTTTAAGGTGCCGCGTAAAGACCTATATGCACTCTTTGAGTAAAACGAATATATTTTTGTAGTTCATAGGTCAGGGGCATTCTATGAGTAAAGTTACAAGAACATCTATGCGTGGGCGCAAATGAGACCCCCCCTTTGGACCAGTCTTAATTTTTGTTGTTAGGTGGGTAAAGTATTTCAACAATTTATTGAACAACCCTCATAGTAAATCTTGGCATTATAGATGCTTGAAAACATAAATAATTAATTCATATTCTTTTACAAAGCTTTATGTTCAGTAAAAGCAATGTCCCTTTTTTTCTTTCTTTCCAGAAACTATGGAATGCCAGGGAGCCAACTGTCCTTCCTTTGATACCATGGGTGCACCATCCGTATCTATATCTGTCATCACTCTTGTTACCATGGCAACCATCACGAAGTTGTTCTCATGAAAATAGACTTTTAATCCAAGATTATTTAATTTTCATGATCTTGTATGCAATCATGGACAAGCTTTTGATAAGCAACAACTTTGTTTTGATTATGCCTTTTAGACATTTAATGTTTTTATTTTTATGCGTGATCTAAGACTAGTTATCCATCATGATACCACTTTACAGAGACATGTACATAAAGTAGTATCAGAGAAGGTAACAAGTCCAAGTCTTTTGAAGGTCAAATGACATTGAAAAACATACCAGGAAATGCACTGTCTATTGGATGTTTTCATCCAACAAGTATAGAATTTGACGACCACAATAAATGGAAATATTGGAAATGAAATTAATATTTAATATTCTTAAGAATATTTGATAATAACACAAACATTACTTTTTTAAGAATACACGTTGGTATTTTTGGAACTAAAATCATAGCCAAGTTATCATATTCTGAATCAGAATGTATATTTATATGAATCTAAAAAAACTCTTTTGTTTGGATGAAGATTTCATTTTTAAATAGAAAAATAAACTTTTGATAGGGTTTTCACATTATCGTCCATTTCCAAAAAGCACTGAAATGAAGACAAATTTGTGACTTTCAGCATTTTCCTGTTATTGCTAGAGTGCTAAACACAAGTTTTCTTCCGAAATTAAAACATGGAATTTTTCATGTTACGGGACATAATTATTCGCCACCCTGCTGATTTTGCAGTAAAACTCACTCGAGTTTTTAGACTAAAACTGATATTGAACCATTAATTTCTTATACACCAAAACAAGTTGATATTGTTTTAAAAGTGGAAACAATATGCGAACAAAATCTGATTGAAAAAAATCCAATGTCTCAGAAAAATGGTTGCTAGGTAACTTCATAAAACCGTTAAAAAATTCTGACCAGCCTCCATAATGTCATTGTTGTCATGGTAACATAGATTTCACTAAAAATATGGTTTTGTGATAAATTGATCTAAAATAAATGAATTATTTAATTAAGATATATGATGCAATATCCACGAAATTTCCTTCGAGAGTCAAAAGTTTGATCATTTTCGTTACGAAAATACCTAAAATGGCGGTTTAAATAACCCTTTCCCAAACAAGACCTGGTTTTGACGTCCCCAATTGAATAGGCTTGGGAAAACATTGAGACAAAAGAAGAAACAGCTGATAATCAGCAGTTTCTCCTTTTGCCTCAATATTTTTTGCCTATCTTTAACAACATCTATTTTGTCGTTTTCAGCAACTTTCAAATAGGAAAAGTCCAAATTTTGCAGTTTGGGAAAGGGTTAAAATAGTCCTGAGTGTATGGAGCGTGGTAATTTTCTGTAGTAACACAGTAGAGCTTTGTAAGTAGCCATTAAATCAAATAAAGAATTTCTCACTTTAATATTTAGTGTGATATGCATTTTTTATTTGTTTGGTTATCAAAAAAGTATCAGTGACTATCTGTTGCTATGGCAGTTTGTGGATTTTTGCTGATTTTCTGAAGTTGCCTAACAACCATGCCTTTGATACATCCCCCAAAATTTTTCATGCAGACATTTTCTGGCATTGGTTATGCTTTCAAAACATGTTTGTGGTTTTCTGCTAGGTGAAAGAATAAGGGTTAGAAAACTATGAAAGTTCTCAGTCCAGGAAAGTACTCAATTTTTTTAAGGATAAACAGGTGGGTGGCGAAAAATTACATGCATGTCCAATTAGTGTTTATAGTATATAGTATGTTGCAGACATGTGGCCTCGAGCGTCGCAATTGAGTATCCCAAGTCGACCATATAGAGTTTAATTGGTAATTGTGTTTGTAGGAAGATTGCAGAAAATCGAAATTGCCATGATACCCTTCCTTTGGTATAAAATTATAGTCACCATTTTTATCACCTTTTAAGCTATATATAGTCAACGAAATATTTGAAATGACCTGTGCATATCCAAACTTGACCCCTTTTCACACTTTCTTGAATTAGTCAAAATGATATTGGAGTGACGCCTATATTATGAATATTTCGAAATGGGTCAGTATTTCAAATTGGATTGTGACGTCATCTTGGAAATACTGTAACTGCATATAAATATATGAAATTATTTTCATTCTTAACAATTATTACTCCATTTCGGTTGTTATAAAGCAGTTTGACAACACTATTTCGAGCAAAACAATACAATAGTCCCAGCCGATGTGACGTAGGCTGATGTTTACTACTGCAAAACCAATCATTTCGTCTGATTTGCACCGTTACAAATACGAACAGAGTTGATTGGTTGTCAAGAAGTAAACATAAGCCTACGTCACTGTCAATTTCGGCTGGGACTATTGTACCATGTTAAATTTATGTAAAAATATACCCGACATAGTAAGACACTTTCTGAATTGACCTATTTCAAAATTGGACAGTTTTTTTCAAATTGGGTTGTAGAAAATAAAGCGTTTAGAAATCATGACCTCGGAATTCCTTTTTCATATTTAGATCTAGCAAGTATTACTTCGTTTTGGAAAGTGATTAAACAGACAAATGACAAATTATCAAATAGGATGTACCATGCATTTTAAGGGCGCTGACATCTTGAAAACAGTTAGCCCAGAATGCCCAAACGAGATCTAAGATAATCAACTTAGGCGATATCTTTTAGTAGATATTGATTCAACACCAAAGCTTGGAGCTATGCCACCAGCGTTCCGTCCCACATAGTCTATTCATTCGTTGTCCTTTGTTAAAGTGACATTTCACGATTATTTTTATATAAATTTTACTTTTATTTTATCTGAAAGAGCATGTTTTCTTATGAAAATTATGAAAATTTCAAGCCAAAATATTGAACCGTTTACGAGAAATATATATTTTTGCTAGAATTAAACAAATTGTTGTGGACAACAGTTCAGATTTAGACAGAATTTGCCATTTCTGTCTCAACTTTAAAGACGTATTTTTCGCTTATAAATAACAACTTTAAAAAACTGATAGCATTTCTACGCTTTAGAATAATCAATCTATGCATCAAGACATACTTTTAAAAAAATGAAATAAATGTGAAATGTCACTTTAACCCATTACCAAACGACACAATTTTTGGGCGGTCCAAATTGAAAGATCCTGCAGACGACAATTTCAAGTGCATGTAATTTTTAATTCTCATGTCTTTTTGGATGGAAAACATTGTGGGAAATGAAGAAATTGCTTGTCACAAGCAATTTCTTCGTTTTCCACGAGGTTTTCAAATGCCATTTTTATGGGGAGTCAAAAAGAGTCATTGTGTGGTAATGGGTTAACACTTTCCAGAATAAGACTTGGTTTGATTTACATTTTGGCAATGTTCAATGTTTTGTTCTAGATCATGCAAAACAAGAAGGCCATTAAAGCCCTTTATATCTCCACTGGCTTTTAGACTTAGACTACAAATTTCTTCAAGAAATACAATAGAGGCCTTTCTAAAGAACATTCATGCAAAATTATATTGGAATCCAATAAGTGGTTATGGAGGAGAAATGTTGTTGTTTTTTAAAATTTCTAAAAAAATGCAAAAAAAAACAAGAGGACCATGATGGTCCTATATCGCTCACCTGAACCAAAATGACATGAGCAACATTTTTGTTCAATTCAATTGATATTTATGACTTTAAGACTGAAAACGCACTTATGACCAATAACGTTGTGAAAATCAAACTCATCCGAGATGTATTGGTGCCCTACATTGTGTCCAAGTTTTGTCTTGAATGATAAATAATTGTAGATTCTAGAGTATAAACAAGGTCGAAAACAGCCGAAAACGGCATTTTATCAAATTCAAGGGCACATAACTCTCGACTTTCTAATCAGATCCAATTGAAAATCAAACTCATCCAAGATCTTATGGTCCACAACAATGTGTCCAAGATTTGTCTTGATTGGTCATTAATTGTAGATTCTAGAGTGTAAACAAGGTTGAAAACAGCCAAAACCGGCAATTTTGTCAAATTCAAGGGCACGTAACTCTCGATTTTCTGATCAGATCAGACTGGAAATCGAACTCATCCCAGATCTTATGGTCCCCAACATTGTGTCCAAGTTTTGTCTCGATTGATTGATAATTGTAGATTCTAGAGTGTAAACAAGGTCAAAAACAGCCGAAAATGGCAATTTTATCAAATTCAAGGGCAGGTTACTCTGGACTTTCTAATCAGATCAGACTGGAAATCAAACACATCCGGGGTCTTATGGTCCAAAACATTGTGTCCAAGTTTTGTCTTGATTGATTGATAATTGTAGAATCTAGAGTGTAAACAAGGTCAAAAACAGTCGAAAATGGCAATTTTGTCAAATTCAAGGGCACGTAACTCTGAACTTTCTGTTCAGATCAGACTGAAAATCGAACTCGTCCAAGATCTTATGGTCCCCAACAATATGTCCAAGTTTTGTCTTAATTGATGAGTAATTGTAGAATCTAGTGTGTTAATAAGGTCAAAACCAGCCAAATTTGGCAATTATGTCAAATTCAAGGGCACGTAACTGTGGACTTTCTAATCAGATCAAAATGAAAATCAAACTCATCCAAGATCTTATGGTCTCCAACATTGTGTCCAAGTTTTGTCTTGATTGATTCATAATTGTAGATTCTAGAGTGTAAACAAGGTAAAAAAACAGCCGAAAATAGCAATTTTGTCGAATTCAAGGGCACATAACTCTCATCTTTCTGATCAGATCATACTGAAAACCGAACTCATCCGAGATCTTATGGTCTCCAACATTGTCTCCAAGTTTTGTTTTGATTGATCAACAATTGTAGATGCTAGAGTGTAAACAAAGTCAAAAACGGCAATTTTTGACATTCAAGGGCAGATAACTCAGCACATTCTGGTCCGATCTGGCCCATAATCGAACTCATCCGAGAACTTATGACCATACTTGTTTTGACAAAGTTTGATTAAGATTGATTAATATTTGTGGATGCTAGAGCGTAAAAACCAAATTGTGGACGGACAGACGGACGGACAGACGGACGACGGACAAAAAGTGATCACAATAGCTCACCTTGAGCACTTTGTGCTCAGGTGAGCTAAAAATATATCAATATTCATGACAAGAGGACCATGATGGTCCTATATCGCTCACCTGAACCAAAATGATATAAGCAACACTTTTCTTCATTTCAAAAAATATTTATGACTTTAAGACTGAAAACGAACTTATGGTCAATAACATTGTGAAAATCGAACTCATCAAAGATTTCATCGTTCCCAACATTGTGTCCAAGATTTGTCTTGTTTGATAAATAATTGTAGATTCTGGAGTATAAACAAGGTCGAAAACAGCCGAAAACAGCAATTTTGTCAAATTCAAGGGCACATAACTCTCGACTTTCTAGTCAGATCAGGCTGAAAATCAAACTCATCCGAGATCTTATGATATCCAACATTGTCCAAGATTTGTCTTAATTGATAAATAATAGTAGACTAAAGAGTGTAAACAATGTCAAAAACAGCCGAAATCGGCAATTTTATCAAATTCAAGGGCACATAACTCTCCATTTTTTTTTATCAGATTGGACTGAAAATCAAACTTATCCAAGATCTTATGGTCTCAAACATTGTGTTCAAGTTTTGTCTTAATTGATAAATAATAGTACATTATAGAGTGTAAGCAATGTCAAAACAGCCGAAATCGGCAATTTCATCAAATTCAAGGGCACATGACTCTCACCTTTCTGGTCAGATCAGACTGAGAATCAAACTCATATGAGATCTTATGGTCTCCAACCTTGTGTCCAAGATTTGTCTTGATTGGTCAAAAATTGTAGATTCTAGAGTGTAAATAAGGTCAAAAACAGTCAAAAACGGCAATTTTGTCAAATTCAAGGGCTCATAACTCTCATCTTTCTGATCAGATAAGACTAAAAATCAAACTCATCCCAGATCTTATGATCCCCAATATTGTGTCCAAGTTTTGGATTGATTGATCAATAATTGTAGATTCTAGAGTGTAAACATCGTCGAAAACAGCCAAAAATGACAATTTTGTCAAATTCAAGGGCAAGTAACTCTCGACTTTCTGATCAGATCAGACTGAAAATCATACTCATCCGAGATCTCATGGTCCCAAACATTGTGTCAAAGTTTTGTCTTGATTGATGAATAATTGTAGATTCTAGAGTGTAAACAAGGTCACAAACGGCCGAAAATGGCAATTTTGTCAAATTCAAGGGCACATAACTCTTGTCTTTCTGGTCAGATCAGACTGAAAATCGAACTCATCCGAGATCTTATGGTCTGCAATGTTATGTCCAAGATTTGTCTTGATTGATCAATAATTGTAGATGCTAGAGTGTAAACAATGTCAAAACTAAGTATTTTTCGCATTCAAGGGCAGATAACTCCTGACTTTCTAGTTCGATCTGACCCATAATCGAACTCATCCGAGATCTTATGGCCATACATGTTTTGACCAAGTTTGGTCAAGATTGGCTTATATTTGTAGATGCTAGAGTGTAAACACGAAATTGTGGACGGACGGACGGACAGACAGACAGACGGACAGACAGACAGACAGACAGACGGACGACGGACAAAAAGTGACCACAATAGCTCACCTTGAGCACTTCGTGCTCAGGTGAGCTAAAAAAAAGCCCAGCCCAAAGGCCATGTTTTTCATCCAGTCATTTTTTTTTTCAAAGAATCTTATCGAGAACTGTACATTGAATATTCAGGCTAAATTACAATGAAATCTAATGAAGTGTTTTGGAGAAGAAAATTGTTTAAAGTGACAACATTTCACATTTATTTCATTTTTTAAAAGTAAGTCTTAATGCAAAGATTGTTTATTATAATGCGTAGAAATGTTATCAGCTTTTTGAAGATGTTTTTTATTAGCGAAAAATACGCCTTTAAAGTTGAGACAAAAATGACAATTTCTATATAAATCTGAACTAACATTGTCCACAACAATTTCTTTAATTTTAGCACAAAAATTTATATTTCTCGTAAACGGTTCAATTTTTTGGCTTGAAACTTTCAGAATTTTCATAAGAAAGCATGCTCTTTCAGATAGAATAAAAGGAAAATTTATGTAAAAATGATTGTGAAATGTCACTTTAATGGTTTTTTTTTCGAAAATTTATTTATGTTTACTAAATTTCAGTTCTAAACGGAAATACATGTAACCTTTTTAAAGGAATTTGGAAGAAATTCATGCAAGGAAGATTTCTGTGAAGTTTGGTTGAAATTGGTCCAGTAGTTATAGAGAAGAGTTTTAAAGATTTTTTGAAAATTTAATTCAATTAATTTATTTAAAATTTCAGTTTTCAACGGAAATTATTTGCTAAGGAATTTAGAAGAAATGCAAGCAAGGAAGATTCCAGTGAAGTTTGGTTGAAATTGGTCCATTAGTTTTGGAGAGGAAGATTATTACCTTTCGAAAATTCAGATTAATTAATTTAACAAGAGGACCATGATGGTCCTAAATCGCTCACCTGAACCAAAATGATATGAGCAACACTTATGTTCAATTCAATTGATATTCATGACTTTAAGACTGAATATGAACTAATGGTCAATAACGTTGTGAAAATCAAACTCATCCGAGATCTTATGGTCTGCAATGTTATGTCCAAGATTTGTCTTGATTGATCAATAATTGTAGATGCTAGAGTGTAAACAATGTCAAAACTAAGTATTTTTCGCATTCAAGGGCAGATAACTCCTGACTTTCTAGTTCGATCTGACCCATAATCGAACTCATCCGAGATCTTATGGCCATACATGTTTTGACCAAGTTTGGTCAAGATTGGCTTATATTTGTAGATGCTAGAGTGTAAACACGAAATTGTGGACGGACGGACGGACAGACAGACAGACGGACAGACAGACAGACAGACGGACGACGGACAAAAAGTGACCACAATAGCTCACCTTGAGCACTTCGTGCTCAGGTGAGCTAAAAAAAGCCCAGCCCAAAGGCCATGTTTTTCATCCAGTCATTTTTTTTTCAAAGAATCTTATCGAGAACTGTACATTGAACATTCAGGCTAAATTACAATGAAATCCAATGAAGTGTTTTGGAGAAGAAAATTGTTTAAAGTGACAACATTTCACATTTATTTCATTTTTTAAAAGTAAGTCTTAATGCAAAGATTGTTTATTATAATGCGTAGAAATGTTATCAGCTTTTTGAAGATGTTTTTATTAGCGAAAAATACGCCTTTAAAGTTGAGACAAAAATGACAATTTCTATATAAATCTGAACTAACATTGTCCACAACAATTTCTTTAATTTTAGCACAAAAAATTATATTTCTCGTAAACGGTTCAATTTTTTGGCTTGAAACTTTCAGAATTTTCATAAGAAAGCATGCTCTTTCAGATAGAATAAAAGGAAAATTTATGTAAAAATGATTGTGAAATGTCACTTTAATGTTTTTTTTTTCGAAAATTTATTTATGTATACTAAATTTCAGTTCTAAACGGAAATACATGTAACCTTTTTAAAGGAATTTGGAAGAAATTCATGCAAGGAAGATTTCTGTGAAGTTTGGTTGAAATTGGTCCAGTAGTTATAGAGAAGAGTTTTAAAGATTTTTTGAAAATTTGATTCAATTAATTTATTTAAAATTTCAGTTTTCAACGGAAATTATTTGCTAAGGAATTTAGAAGAAATGCAAGCAAGGAAGATTCCAGTGAAGTTTGGTTGAAATTGGTCCATTAGTTTTGGAGAGGAAGATTATTACCTTTCGAAAATTCAGATTAATTAATTTAACAAGAGGACCATGATGGTCCTAAATCGCTCGCCTGAACCAAAATGATATGAGCAACACTTATGTTCAATTCAATTGATATTCATGACTTTAAGACTGAATATGAACTAATGGTCAATAACGTTGTGAAAATCAAACTCATCCAAGCTCTTATGGTGCCCAACATTGTTTTTTTTTTTTTTTTTTTTTTTAAATAATTGTAGATTCTCGAGTGTAAACAAGGTCGAAAACAGCCAAAAATGGCAATTTTATCAAATTCAAGGGCACATAACTCTCGTCTTTCTGGCCAAATCAGACTGAAAATCAAACTCATCTGAGATCTTACGGTCTCCAACATTGTGTCCAAGTTTTGTCTTGATTGGTCAATAATTGTAGATTCTATAGTGTAAACAAGGTTGAAAACAGTCAAAAACGGCAATTTTATCAAATTCGAGGGAAAATCATACTCATCCATGATCTTATGCTCGCCAACATTGTGTCCAAGTTTTATTTTGATTGATTAATAATTGTAGATTCTGGAGAGTAAACAAGGTCGTAAAGAGCCGAAAACGGCAGTTTTGTCAAATTCAAGGGCACATAACTCTCGACTTTCTGATCAGATCAGACTGAAAATCAAACTCATCCCAGATCTTATGCCCCCCCAACATTTTGTCAAAGTTTTGTCTTGATTTATTAATAATTTTAGATTCTAGAGTGTAAACAATTTCAAAAACAGCCAAAAATGGCAATTTTGCCCAATTCAAGGGCGCATAACTCTCATCTTTCTGGTCAGACCTGACTGAAAATCGAACTCATCTGAGATCTTATTCTACCCAACATTGTGTCCAAGTTCTGTCTTGATTGATTAAATAATTGTAGATTCTAGAGTGTAAACAAGGTCGAAAACAGCCGAAAACAGCAAATTTGTCAAATTCAAGGGCACATAACTCTCGACTGTCTGATCAGATCAGACTGAAAATCAAACGCATCGAAGATCTTATGCTCCCCAACATTTTTTCCAAGTTTTGTCTTGATTTATAGTTAATTGTAATCTAAAGGAAGTAATTCTTGACACTACTAAAGAAAAGTAGAGTCAATAGTTACTTCCCTTAGATTAATAGAGTGAATTTAGCATCTGAAAATGGCAATTTTGTCAAGTTCAAGGGCACGTAACTCTAGACTTTCTGATCGGATCAGACTGAAAATCGAGCTCATCCGAGATCTTATGGTCTCTAATATTATGTCTAAGTTTTGTCTTGATTGATCAATAATTGTAGATGCTGGAGTGTAAACAAACTTCAAAACAGCATTTTTTGACATTCAAGGGCAGATAACTCAGCACATTCTGGTCCGATCAGGCCCATAATCGAACTTGTCCGAGAACTTATAACTCTACTTGTTTTGGCCAAGTTTGATCAAGATTGCCTAACTTTTGTGGATGCTAGAGTGTTTAACAACGCCCCAAATGTTGACGGACGGACGGACGGAAGGACGCCGGACAAAAAGTGACCACAATAACTCACTTCGAGCACTTCGTGCTCAGGTGAGCTAATAAAAAATCAGGTACTTCTCTGAATTTATTCTGTTGAAGGTATTTGGAAGAGATTTGTACGAGGACGATTCCTGTGAAGTTTGGTTGAAATTGGTCCAATATTTTGGAGAAGAAGATTTTTAAAAGATATTTCGAAAATTTAATTAATTCAAGTAAATTAAAATTCAAGTTCAACAGAATTTAACTTTTTTGTGAAAAAAAGTGGAAAAAGTTCATGCATGGAAGATTCCTGTGAAGTTTGGTTGAAATTGGTCCAGTAGTTTTGGAGAAGAAGATGTTTAAAGAAGAAGTTGACGCACACACGGACGCACGACGGACACAGGGCCATGACATAAGCCCCGCTGGTCTTCGGCTAGTGGAGCTAAGAACAACTTTTATAAACATCCGTTTAGCCCTCTGCAGAAGCTTTCAATTTGGTCCATCCTCTGATTTTGCATCTTCGCAAGCCAAGGGTGACATCTACGACGTAACGTCGTTTCTGTATTCACCCTTGGCGGATTTAGTCCGATTTTCTTGGTCTCCTGGAAAGCGTTTTCATTGGTTCCAGCGAGGTCTCGCTGGAACCAATCAGATTGTCGACTGATACATTTGTTATGAGTAACCAAATCATGACAACGGGCGGGAAAAAGCATTGCATTTGCAACTCAAAAACGCGAAGATGGGCGATTTTTCCTACGAATTTCACTGCAATAGACAGGAATTCTCTAACTTTAATCGACGAATTATTATACTTTCGACAATTCGACCGAAAAAAACAGCTAACCTTTACATAATCTGCACGACGTACGACGCGAAAGACAACGCGCGTTAATGACGTCATCAATAATGGACGTAAACAACCAGCAGAACAACCGCTAGGCGGCGCTTCGCGATTTAAAGAAAATCGGACTAAATCCGCCCAATCGCGACCCTCGAGACTGTTTGCAACCTTTTGCCGCGTTGGAACGTGGTTGCAACATGATCTCGAGCGTAATACAGTGACCGCCATATTGAACGTGAAAGTAGACGCGCGTAAATGACGTCATCAAAACAAATCAATCCTTTAGCTAACGTTATAAATCAAGTGAAATATACTGTCAATAATCGGTAAATCACATCAATTATTTTATCTGGTAAAATTTTGTCACATTTATGAGGATACAGTCGACTTTTGAACTCTGTTTGTTTCAAATATTTTTTTGGCGTAGATTTAAATGGTTGTTTGGTCTGCTTCCGTTGTTATTGACCTGATTACCGTTGTTATGCTTGCGGAGAGATATGGGCAGGATCTGCTCATGCCGGCAACTGTAATACATTCGAGGGGTTCTTGAGTAACGATAAGAACCGAGAATATTCGAATGTAAATCCGCCAAGGGTGAATACAAACGTAGGTGGGTTCAACCTTGGCTAGCGAAGAAGCTGATTTTGTCACTTGGATAACTGTTTACCCCGGTAAATGCAAGAAGGGATAATTTCCATGCTGGGATGCCAGTCCACTCAGAGGGAAATTGCTTAAATTTCTGATACTGAAGGACTATCAGCGTCTGGTGTGATATGTGAACATTTGTTTGATTACATGTAACCCTTTCCCAAACAGCGATTTTCTATTTATCAGTCTAGTTTGAAAAAAAATTATATCTCAAGTAGAAAATGTGTAATTTATGTCCAGAAAATATCTTGACAAAAGGAGAAAATGCCGACCATCACATGATCAGTATTTTCGTCTTTAGCCTCAATATTTTCCCTATCGATTTCTATTAAGGGAAAGAATGGTTAACCATATAGACATAACATATGCTATGAAGACTGATTGAATGTGGTTTCAACTGCAGTGGTCATATCGCAATGGCTAGAGCACATGGCCACGAATTCTTGTCGTTTCTCTCACTAGCACAACCACAACATTCTTTCTCAGCCTCCAGCTACTCGTCAACACGTTAATGATCGTTCAAACATTGGTTGAAGACAAATGTCAGAAAGGATGTCTGCTATGGCTGGGGGGTCATACCTAGTACCTCAAGAGTCAGAATATGATGTGATACCAAATGGCCATAGGCTCTGAACAAGTCCAATCATGGCATGTATTCCAGTAGAATAACGCATCCCTGTTTAAACCATTTCAGACAACACAATTTTAGCCTGGTCTAAATTGAAAACAGACAAGAACTTGCATGAAATTTTACATGTTTAGTTTGTCTGTGTAGAAATTATTGTGGGAAATGAAGAAATTGCTTGTCACAAACAATTTCTTTATTTTCCTCCATGATTTCCAAAGCCATTATTATCTTGTAGGGTGTCAAATGGCATCATTGTGTGGGAAAATGTCAACTTCATTTTATTGGGGTTTAATGCCGTTTTCAACTGATATGATCATATCACAGCCACTGGAGCATGTAACCGTGGATTCCTGGTATTTCTCTCACCAGTACTACCAGAATATCCAAACCCAGCCTCCAGCTGCTCTCTCAAATAGATGTCTCACATCTATTGGTGAGAGACAAATGACTTTCGTAAAATGTCAAATGGACAGTGGCCGAGATAAGGTTCGAACTTGTGATCTATGAATTTACAGATTTCGACGTTACCGACTAAGCTATCGGGGCTCTCTATGTAAACTTTGACAAACATCATAATGATTCCATGGATAGAGGCAAAGTAAAATACAGCTTAATAAGTCTATACAGATCTATACAATATTTTATTTTTCTGTTCATTATTTACACAATAATTTTATTTAAATAAACAGAGCTTGTTCAGACAATAAAGTTTGACCAGTGCTCAAAACTGGTTACCAATTAAGTCTGAAACTCTATAATTTATTCCAGCAATTTTATAATTCTTAATGAATATTTTATTCCATTGGGCATGGAAATAAACATTTTACACGTTACCTAAACCTTTTCAGATGATTACCATGATCTATATCACTCAACAGAATCAATGTATTTGAAGTGCATTTTCAAACAACAAAAAAAATATTAATTGTTGACCAGACCCAATGTTAATGGTACTCATAGGAATCGTCTCCAATGAGTACCCTTACCATATGGTTTGGATTTGAAATAGCAATTTTAGAATGTCTTTGAACCTTCTATCTTGTTCTGCCTGCTATATTCCACTTTGGAATCTTCAAAGGTTGACAACCAGAACCAAAATATTCTAGTTTTTCAGCATTTTCTAGCTCCATTTTCATCCCATTAAAAACAGGGATTATTTGGATTAACACTTTCCTAAACGGCAAACAAGGGTTGTCAAATTTAAAAGCTGCAGCAGACTACTATCCCTCACTCAGTCTTAACCCATTACCAGACGGCAAATTTTTGAGTTGGTCCAAATTCAAAGATGTTGCAGACGACAATTCAAAATGAGTGATTTTTTTTACAGTTTTCTGTCATTTTGGGTAGAAAACAGTGGGAAATGAAGAAATTGCTTGTCACAAGCAATTTCTTCATTTTCCACAATGTTTTCCCAAGCATTTTCTTGTGAATGAGTCAAAAGGCGTCACTGTGCAGTAATGGGTTAAGTGACCATTTTGTCTCTTTTTAAGATACAACCATGTAATGCAAAAGACTTTGTACCATAACACATGTATTATCTCATGATATCTTTGATGACAATATCAATCGATGCAAAATATGAAATTTAATAATTGCCCAACCCTGTTTATGAAAATCATTGATAATTTCTCATTGAGGATTTTGCTGCTATTGTGATTCTTTTCCTCAAAGAGAAAAAGAATCACAACAACAACAAAATCCAACCACATCCTTTGTTCTGTTTTATTTTTTGGTTTTAACAACCACAGCAGGGAAAGCTTCAGAAAACATTGAAAGAAAAGTGAGAAACACTAGCCACCAAGATTTTTCAAACACCATGATTCATCATTTTATCGAATTTCTCTCCTTATTACACATCAGTCCCATCTTCAGTATAAACAGTTTGTTCTCAAGCACTGACTTGGCTCAGATTAGTGATCAACATAGCACAAAATGAGAGAAAGTAATTGAGCCAGGATCTAGAGAATGTCCTTTAACCATTTCCAAACAGCAAAGATTTAGACAATTCCAATTTTTGCCTCAATGTTTTTTCCCAGGCATTTTATATAAGGGACGTCACAACCAGGCCTTGATTGGGAAAGGGTTGAAGCTTTTGAGCCCAACATCTAGAAAATGTCATTTAACCATTTCCCAGAAGACAAAGAAGGGACGTCACAACCAGGCCTTGATTGGGAAAGGGTTGAAGCTTTTGAGCCCAACATCTAGAAAATGTCCTTTAACCATTTCCCAGAAGACAAAGATTTAGACAATTCCAATTTTTGCCTCATGTTTTTCCCCAGGCATTTGATATAAGGGACGTCAAACCTAGGCCTTGATCGGAAAAGGGTTAAAGCTTTTGAGCCCAACATTGTTCAAGAACAGCCTGCATATACATGCAGTCTGATCAAGAACCATGTTTTTCTTCCAACATCTTCTTCATAAACTGTAGCAAATGTAAGAGGACAGCATAGATCCCAGTCAGACTGCACATATGCACAAGCTTATCTTGAAACATGACAGTCTTGAATGCTTTAACCCATTACCAGATGGCAAAATTTGGACTCTTCCAATTTGAAAGGTGATGCAGACGACAATATCAAGTTGGTGAAATTTTGAAAATATTTCCATTTTGGGTTAGAAAACATTGTGGAAAATGAAGAAATTGCTTGTCACAAGCTATTTCTTCATTTTCCACAATGTTTTCCCAACCTTTTATCTTGTGGGGTGTCAAAAGGCGTCAATGTTTGGGAAAGGGTTAAGGGACTTTTTTCCATATCTCACTCAATTGAATTTCATAATGTGCTACATATGGTCCTGTAAAGCACCAACCACTTTCCATCTCGGCAGTTCTATGTTGAACTTCAGCTGTTTGTAAGTTGCTGCATCAGGAGCAACATTTGAGCTTGGATCTGATATGGGACCAAATGGCATTTTATAATGTCATGGATCCAGATCAGAGTACACCACAGTTTTGTGTCAAAGATTCATGTCTAGGGAAAAAGACTAAGAGAGGTCCAATTGCTGATGGCCCCTATTTATTGGGCTAAAATTTTGGAGAAATGCCCATAACCATAATCTTATATATTGAATATTTGACAGTCAGGGCCCCTGAATTACACTTGTCATTCTTTTCCACTGACACTATAGTGAGACAGTTCTTTTGCCTGTAGCCAATGTGAGCGAGCACTCAGAATTGTTCACACTGCACTAATACACAGGCTGATCTGGATCCATGTAGGTCTAAAATGCTGTAACCCTTTCCCAAACAAGACCTGCTTTTGATGTCCTAATTAGAAAAGTCTTGGGAAAAATTGAGACAAAAGAAGAAAATGCTGATCTTTTTGCCTAAATATACCCCATGCTATGTTGTGCACAAATTCTATCTTTATCACTATCCTTTTTGTCGCCTGCAGCAGCTGTTCATTTAGACCCTTAAATTTTGTTGTTTTGGAAAGAGTTTTTTTCAAATCCCAGCTCAGTTATATCTCACTTGACTCTCTATCTCTTATATACATAAATAATGAAGAATTAGTTAAGAGTTTGTGTTACACTATTTCATATTTGTCCACATAAAAACACACTTCTGAAGAATATTTCATCGATGCATCGTCATCTAAATGCTTAACATCTGTTATCTGGAATAGACAAATTAAACAAGAGTTAACACATTACCAGACGGCAAAATTTTGTTTTTTCCAACTTCAGAGATGTTGTGGACAACATTTTCAAGTGATTGATTTTTAGCAATTTTTGGTCTTTAGGGGTAGAAAACATTGTGTGAAATGAAGAAATTTCTTGTACCAAGCAATGTCTTCATATTCCACAATGTTTTCCAAAGCCCTTTACCTTTTAGGGAATCAAAAAGAGTAAATGTAAAATAGAGACCAGTCAAAATGACAAGTATCTGACAACAAATTAAATGAGAATGAAAACATTGAATTTGATTCATAATACAAGGCAATATTAAGGAAAAGGAGATTTGTTCACACACTTGAAGATGCTTGTATGAAGGGGTATGTTTATTAGAGTATTGTAATTTTCACCTGTTTTGTTTTCCAAATTCCTACCAGTCTCAAATTTTGTCTTGAGGGAAAGGGGTTAACAGTCAATGTAACAATTACAGTATCTGCGAAATTGACTTGAGGTAGTCCTCCTCTAATGAGATTCACCAGACATCAGAATTTTTTGGGCTTTAGCGTAAACATTCAGCAGTGGAACATTCAAGTGCAGAATATTTACTATGTCACCCAAATAGGTTTGAAAATGTAATGATGTCATACAAAAATGTCATGAATCTCAATAGGGGTTGACTACCTTAAAATATCAAAAGAGAGACAAGTATTTTACTAACAATGATAAGTAACTATATGATAAGGACACTATTGCAGGTGCGTTAATTTCCAAGTTTAACATTAGGTAGTCCACCTCTAATAAGATTCACATAACATCGAAAATGTTCACGCAACATCATTAACATTTGTTAAGTATCCCAATCTATTCGGGTAATGTCCTTAACATTCGGCAGTGGAAAGTTTACGATGCCACAAGAATAATTCTGTTGTCAGTTGAATCTCATTATGAGTGCACTTCCTTTTGATTTTGCACTAACCACTCCTAGCATTACATTTTATTAAAGTATATATAGATGATAAAGAGATTACTTACTTGTATATCACAATAAGATTTCTTAGACACAAAAGAGACTTGAACAGGGAAGAAATCGTCCGGATGTCCACGAACGCTGAACTCCATGCTTCCAGACTTATTTGACTCGTCTATGACCGTTAAGTTCCAATATAACATGTTTTTTCTACTGTCATAATTATATTCTCCGTCACAATCCCCAACTACCGGAGCTCCAACTCCTGACCTGAATAGGGAGACAAAACAAGATGTGAAACATGAATGCCCCCTGAAATGGTAATTTTTCTAAAATTTTAAGTTTTCGTCTAAAGGGTTGCTAAGGGTTAAGGGATGACCTTGAGGAAAGTCATATTGCAAGGAAGTTACACATCCAAATTTCAGCTTTGTATGTCAAATATCTTTAGGGAAAAGGCAAATGTTAAGTTTTCATACAGACAGACTGACAAATGGATGGACAGTAAAACAGTATGCCCCAATTAAGGGCATAAAAATATTCATTCATTACTTGAAAAAACAAGAAATGTTTGTGAAACAAAAAGGCACCCGAAATTGCCAATGCTAAGTTTTCCGACAGACAGTCCGCAAGAAGTATATAGAGTAATGGCGCCTCCCATTAAGAGGCTAATTTTGCTCTAAAGAATGCTTTATCTTAAAACATCTCAAGAAATCTTGCTCTAAGGAACTCATCTCTTGGCTTTATCAAACTTATCTGCTTCACAATTTACTCACGGTATTGGTATATTTATTTGCACATCATTTAACTCTAATCCCGGCTGTTCTAATTCATATTCTATGTTTACATCACATCCATCTCCACTTTCATTAGGCCAACAGTTGACTGAAGAACAAACAAGAAATATATTAACCCATTCCACCAAATTGATGCTTTTTGACACCCAACAACATAATGGCTTGGGAAAACAATGTATAAATTGAGGAAATTGCTTGTCAAAAGCAATTTCTTCATTTCCCACAATGTTTTCTACCCAGAAAAGAAATTTTCATTAACTTGAAATTGTCATCTGCAACATCTTTGAATTTGGAACTTGAAATTGTCATCTGCAACATCTTTGAATATGGAACTTGAAATTGGCATCTGCATCATCTTTGCTTTTGGACACATCCAAAATGGAAATATCGTCTAATAATTGATCAGCATCGCTATAGATGGAGGTGTAACATCTTTTCAAACAGATTAAATACCACTTATTAATGACCTCATTTTTCAATGTTTGAAATGCATCATCAACATTTGGGTTTCATATTTGTTTAAAGCCTCTTTTAACAGTTTCTCTGTCATTATATTGCAGCCGATAAAGCATCTAATGCATTACATATCTCTAATTGAAATTTAAACACCACTTTCAATTATTGTATTTCATCATAATTACTGCGATGCCTGGGACACCTAACCATGGATTCCTGGGATTTTTTTCCCATCAGTACTATCACAATATTAAATCTGAGCCTCCAGCAGCTCTTTCAGCTGCTCTCACTTAAATGATTCACATCCATTCGTGAAAGACAAATGACTTTTGTAAAATGTCAGAGAGGATGTTGGTCGAGTCAGGCTTTAAACCCGCAATATCTGGATTGATAGACTCCTATAATACCAACTGAGCTATCTGAGCTCAGCAACTAATTTCTTACATTTTGTCGCTTTCCAACAAAAACCTCGTAACTGCAGCTTGTTTTAAGCTGCAGTTACGAGGGTTTTGTTGAAAAGCAGCAATTTACTGCACTTACTAGATAATGGCATATAAGATTCATCCTGAGTACTAAATCTCCATTTTAATACACCAATATCTTGACCCAATGGGAATGGCTTTTCTGGATTTTTCAAACCAATAATTGATTGGGATGTAAACAGTTTCTTGTCTATATTTGGATGGGTCTGCAAAATAAAGTATGTGCTACAATGTAAACAATTTATCGTATTTATAGTTGATTTGAAAAGGACAAAATTACATAGATCTACAATCTGCATTTAAAAAGACAAAAACACCATGGATATTACTAGCTTCTCTTAGTTAATTTCATACAAAGTTTACGAAATTCCAAGTTACATGTAAATCTATTACAGCATGATCTGCAAATTGATTAATCCCGAGTTTTTCACAATACTGAGAGAGATCAGTATTCATTAACAAATATGATTCTAAATTAAATTCCAAAATCACAAGGAATTGCAACAATCTTGTTAAATCGACATTTAGTAAACATATATAAGGTTGTCAGTATGTCCCATTACTGCACAGTGACGCCTTTTGACTCCTTCTCAAGAAAAGGCTTGGGAAATCATTGCGAAAAATGAAGAAATTGCTTGCAACAAGCAATTTCTGCATTTTCCACAATGATTTCTAACAAAAACTGAAAGATTTTTGAAATTCCATCAACTTGAAATTGTCGTCTGCAACACCTTTCAAATTGGAAAAGTCCAAATTGTGCTGTCTGGTTATGGGATATGCAATCTTAGACTCTCTCAGTAGGTGACACAGTACATGTTGTATATTCTGGTCACTATGGCAGGCATTATGGACCAAGATCAGTCATGCAGTCTGACAATACTTTGTGCTATTTAGTTATCTTGTCCATTTTCTTGTCATGCTATATTTTTACATGGCAAATGTTCAAAATATTGGTAAATATAATCTAAGTTACTGTTAAGCCATTCCCACATGATGACACAATTTGATGCCCCAAAAATTAAATGGCTTAGGAAAACATTACGGAAAATGAAGAAATTGCTTGTGTTTTCTACCCCAAAAGACCAAAAAATATAAAATGATAAGTCAATTTTGACAAGCAGTATAGTAAAAGACCAGCCAATATATACATGAAGCCTGATCTTTACATTGTCTCATCTTTTCAGTAATAGATTTTTGTTTAATCTAAGAATGATGCATGTTAAAATCATTGGTAAATGAATCTATTACCTGCATCTGTATTCCTTTTTTATCATTGTTTACAACTGCAAGTACAACTCTCGCCATCTTCTCGTCGTTAATCTTGAGTTTAACAATCCCATGTAACTCAAGACTCTGTAGGCCTCCATCTCTACCAGCTGTTACAGATATGTTCTCCTCTACTCGCACATGTACACTATAATAAACGAGATGTGTTTGTGAAACAAAAATATCCCAAAAAGGCCAAAGTTATCGCATTAAGTTTCAGACTGACAAACAGATGAACAGACAGACAACGATAAAACAATATGCCCCAATCTTTCTATGCGAGGGCACAAAATGTAACTGAAAACAGGAAAATCAACAAGTTAAAGCACTACATTCTTTGAGGGAAAAGAATATGCTGATATCAACTGGTCGTATTTTCCCTAAAGGGTTTCTAAACTGAAAGCCGATAGATAAGATGAAATATACTGGTAGCAATTTAAGAAAAGATCATTTAATTTTTATGCAGTTATTAATACTGATATTGATAGGGAATGAGCGATTGAAAAGTAACCACTTAGCATCATATTCATACTTTTAGCACACCTAGCAAAAGTTAATCCTCAAGGCAGTACTGTATATCTTTTGTCTTTTGGAAAACAAAATGGATTTGCATACAATCTTGTGTAGTGTTCAAATTACGCAAATTAATAGCATGTTAAGAGTCTATTATTTCATTTCCTAACATACTCTTATACATATTAAGATCAGTCACATACCCTTCTTGATTAGCTGCTGGTGTAGACACTTTGGCTACTGCTTTGTTGGCATTTTGAACACTAGTAACTTCTGCAATAATACAACAAGTTTGAAGTTAAAACGGATACAAATATGTCAGATATTGTATATCATTTGCAGATAATAAACTTGGCAAAGAAAATTCAACTTTGGCCTTTGCTTGCCATAAATCGAAAACTGAACACTTTGTCAACAGTTTGACTAGACTGGGTTCCAGACTGATCATTTTTCCCTCCTTTACTTTCTCCGGTCTAAAGATCAGTCTGGGGCCAAACGAATTTACTTAGCACTGCCCTCTACCTTTTTCACCAATTTTTGGGGGCGAAATCACGAACGATAACTCGTTCAGAAATTTATTTAGTGCTATATTTAGTAACAGGAATACCCGAGGACTAGACTGGTCCCCGTATTTCTTCATGGAAATCAGGTACCCGTTTCTTTGAAGATAATTCTCATTAGGCTAACAAATATTGCACAATTCAGCAATTATTGGATTTTATATATTTTGGTAAAGTGTTATTGCTAAGGGTTAAACGGTTGGCTACAAATCCTATGGTGCCGGTCGCTTAACCCTTTTAAAAACGGCAAACATTTTGACCGTTTTTTTTAAATACTGCTGAAAGGAATGTTGACCAGAAAAGCATTTTGTGAACCAAGCAGCTTAGAAAAAACCGAGGCAAAAGGAGAAAATGATGATGTTTATCAGCAATTTCTTCTTTCGGTTCAACGTTTCCACAAGCCCTTTCAATTAAACACGTTGAAACCAGGTCCAGGTTTCTCGAAAAAACTGAAGTATATTCTCATGAGAACATGCTCAACTTCAAAGGGATACTCTCAAACGTTGAAGGGCATTCGATTGAAGTTCACGCCGATTTTGTGCAATTTGAGCACGGCGCTCAGATTTCAGCATGAGAACGAACTTAAGTTTCTTCGAGAAACCGGGGCCAGGTCTTGTTTGAGAAAGGGTTTGCCCTTTCCCGAAAAAGACAGTAATTGGAAACGCTTGATCCAAAAGATGGAGAAAAAAGAAGTAAATTCTTATTACAATCAGTTTTCTCCTTTCGTCTCAATATTTTCTTACCATGAACAAATGCCATCTTTATCAACAACTATTTTGTGGTTTGCAGTCCATATTAAACTTTGTTCCTTTTAGAAAGGGTTGACTAATAACCAGAAAATAAAATTTCAATCTTGTCTCAATTCAAAGATATTGCTGACGACAATTTCAAGTAAATGATATGTAACAATTCTTTTCTTTATGTAAAAAATATTGCGAGAAATGAAGAAATTATTTGCCACCAGTAATTTCTTCATTGTTCACAATGTTTTTAAAAAGCTTTATCATGTGGGGTGTCAAAAGCATCAATGTGTGGGAATGGGTTAATGCGTGACACACTTACAGTAGACAATAACACATAACACCTCTTCTTATCAGTCTGTTTATCTTATACACCAATTAACCCTTTAACAAACGGCTGAAATTTTGACTTTCCCATTTTAGAAGATCCTTGCAGGCGACAAAATTTGAGATGATAAAGGTAGGATTTGTTTAAAATAATGCAAGAAAATACTCAGACAAAAGGAGAAAATGTTGAGTATCAAAATATCTTCCCAGCCTTTTCTATTGGGAAGGTCATGTTCGGAAAATGATCAAATAATTTAAATGACGCATGGTTGCGTTAGTTTTTACATTAAAAAAAAAAAAAAAAAAAAAAAAAAAAAAAACATTTTTTCGAAATAATTATTTTCTTTTTGTCAAATTGTGTCTTCATAATCATTCATTTTTTTCTCGACGGACCATTTTGTTTTACATTTTGTATCAGACAATAGTAAGAAATAGAAAATAGCATTAACAACATTAATTTCTCCTTTTGTCGTAAATTTGAAGGAATTTGCTAGTTAAACGAACTTGTGTTCGAAATAAAAACTTTTTTGTAATTGTTACAGAATAAATATATGCAGTTTGGGAATGGCTAATCAATCCGCATTGGATTTGCCATGGCTCACATAAAGACCATTGTCTGCACGTTTTGAACATTTTTTCAACATTTTCCCCAGAATGTATGGTTAAAAATCTAGTATTCATCCGTGCAAAACCAAATTTAACCTGACAATGAATATGTGACTTTTTACAAGCAAAACAAAAGAAGCACCTTAGAACCATTCTGATAAAATAATGAGAAAATGCTAGAATTTGCAGAAATTTAATTATCTATCAACATTTCAAATATAATTCATTTCATTATAGCAGATGCTGCCTCTATCCCGTTAACGAGCCTCGTTTTAAAACGATAGGCTTTAAATAGATTACACGGCTAAAAATAGATCAATCAGTTTATCGGCTTATCATTGGAAAATACCATGCTTGTTCCCAGGCGTCAATATCGACACGATCAAAAACGGATGCCGCAATATGTAACGGGTATTGATTTTTTATGCGCTATCTTACTGACCAAATTGTATATTGACGACTAGACCCAGGCTACAGTTTGACTAACATAGACAATTCAGGTATATCAAAGGTTCCCAAACAAAGACCTAAGGTGTGTTCTCTAGAGCAAGTTTTCTTGAGCAACGTAAGATAAAGAGATCAATTCTGAGAGAGAACTGACTGAGTTGTTCTGAATGCTCCAAATTTTATAAACCATGAAGTTTCAAATGCTCCATATTTTCAAGATATGACATTGCAATTGTATTTCATAAAGTATGGATTATTCGGAACACCTAGGTCAAAATCTGGCTCTTTAGAATGTTCTATCTCAAAACATCTTAAGATATGATTTTCTCACTCTTATGAATACCCCTCTCTTATGAATACCCCTCTGGTTTTCACATACCCTAGAGAAATGATTTCAAAAGACATCGAGAGAAAAGAAGAAAATGTTATCAATCATCAATGTCTTATATTTCCTCAATATTTTCTATATCATGACATTCAAAATTTTCTGATTTTAATATAAATTATCATGCTGTCTTCAACTCCTTTCAAATTGGAGTAGTCGAAAATTTTCACATTTGGGAAATGGCCATTTCCAAACAGTGATAATTATTGATGCCCCTCAAGAAATGCTTTAGAAAACATTGTGGAAAATGAACAAATTGCATGTGACAAGCAATTTCCTTATTTCCCCTAATGTTTTCTACCCCAAAAAGACCAAAAGGTTTAAAATTTTATTCACTTAAAATTGTCGTCTGCAACTTCATACAGGGGTGTCACATTTCAATTTGGACCAGTCTAAAATTTTGCCTTCTGGTAATTGATGTAGACTTTCATAAGAATTACTACAGTATAATAATCCACCTACTTTCTCCTTCTGTTTGAAGTTTATCAACAAATGCATCTACATCTTTCTTCTTCGTCCGTAAATCCATGGCTTTACCCCTCCCTGTTGGTCGACTGAAATAAAGATATATTGTTGATTAATTGAGATTCTAAATATAATACCCTTAATGTGGCTATTTTGAGATTCATAAAACATCAGATGTTTTCAAGCGGTGTTGTTACATATCCAAACCTATTCCAGAGCAGTCGTAATCATTCGGCAGTGGAAAGTTCCACCACAACGTGGTTTTCGACTTGGCCCGATTAATTCTGACATGGCGCAAATCTCATTAGGGGTGGACTAACTTAACATCTTTTTCAACCTCTATCAGTTGAGTTTATTGGAGATTTACACCGTTTTCAACTGCCAGGGTCATATCGCAGCGGCTGGAGCACCTTACCATGGATTCCTGTAGTTTCTCAAACCAGTACTACCACAACAACCTTACCTAGCCTCCAGCTGCTCGCCCACATAGGTTAACGATTTCAAACCCATTGGTGGGTGACAATTTTGTCAGAAAGGGTATTTGCCGCGGCCTGGTATCGAACCCGGGACCTCTCAAATGAGAGGCAGATGCGCTAACAACTGCGCTAAGGCCGCGGCCACTATCAGTATTATGGTCATATGATATAATGGCAGCTGGAGCACCTAACCATGGATTCCTAGTATTTCTCTCACCAGTACTACCAAAATATCCAAAGCAAGACTCCAGCTGCTCTCTTGCAGATACAAATTTTCTAACAAGAAAGGCCAGAAAATGTGTAATTTCATTACCTTGCTTGAAATTGTTGTCTATATAAGTTTTGAATTTGGATCAGTCTAAAATTTTGCAGTCTGTTAATGAGTTAATGTTAAACAATTATCAAGTGAAGAGAGTTGAATATTTCCTCATACCTAGGTGCTGTGTATGCAGGTTTAGTGGGTTCTGTTGGAGTCGTGTCAATGATGGTCGTAGATTCACTTCCTCGCGGGTAGGACGAGCTACCAAACCCACCACCACCAGCGATCCCCAGCGTTCGACCGCTCCTCTCTGCCTCCTGGCGCATCTTAGCAAGCTCCTTCGCTTTCTTCTTCATCTGGTCTTTAGCCTCTTTTTCTTGTGTCTAAAACATTATGGGAGAAATATCAACATTTTTCAAGCAGAATAATTCCAGCGCCTGGACATATGGGATGTAATGAGAAAGGTGAGCACAAATTTCACAGCAACTTTCACTGGACACTAAAATAACTTGCTGTTTTGGGCAGACTTCACCAAATACTCAATTATTTTCACAGGATGGTGGGAATGTGAAGTTTACAAGACCAAACTGTATTTTACTGGACAAACAATTTGCCAATACATGACCCATCTCTTTAACCCTTTCCCAAACGACAAAATTTTAGGGTGATCCAATTTGAGAGCTGCTGCAGACGATAAAATTGATGATATTAAAGCCATGATTTGCGTAAAATATGGCACAGAAAATATTGAGACAAAAGGAGAAACTGCTGGTTATCAGCAGTTTCTTCTTTTGCTTCAATGTTTTCCCAAGCCTTTTCTGTTAGGGAAGTCAAAACCAGGTCTTGTTTGGGACAGGGTTAAATAAAATTTTGTTCAGCCAAATGCTTCACACGTAATCACCATGCCTTGCTGATAAAATGTTGTTTTGATATCCCAGTTCCTTAGAAATGGTTAAGTTTTCTTATTTTGTTCGCCTCTAATTTACCAGTCTGTCGGTCCAGTTATGAGTGTTTCATTTAACAGACTTGTATCAATTTTAATGAATGTCAAATGGAGTGATGGTTTTTAGTAAAATCTGGCTTTGTGAAAGGATGAAAGCCGCACTGACCTGTCTGACAGCCAGGAACACTTTTTCTTCATGAGAATCCATCTCTGTAAATGTTTTAATCTGGGCCAAGTTCACATTTTCTCTGTATCCAAGAGCCACAATCTCATCAAAAGCAAAAATCAACTGAAACGCTTGGTCCACAATGTCTGACTCTTCAAGATTTCTACAATATTCTGGTATCTGTGGGAAGAAAACGCATTGTTTTGTGTCAAAATTCATGATAACAAATTAACAACAACATTTAAGATTTTAATAATAATAATAATAATAATGGACATTTATAAAGCGCTACATCCCGAAAATTCAGGCTCTTAGCGCTGTACAAGATAAAACTAGTTACATAAAACATAGTTCATCACTGATTACACTGATCACGCAATGTGAAATTTCATACAATTTAGATCTAGTCATAGTATAATTGAAAAAGGTGAGTCTTTAGGGCTTTTTTAAAGCTACTATTTCCCAGATTTGGACCCAAAAATTGTCAAATACAAACGAAATGTACACTTTTTAAGCTTTATATGACCCGATTAAATGATTACGAGAAACTATTGAAGCAACGACTCATTTTTTCGCAATATCAAATTCATGAAGCGATGTCGAAAGTAGGTCAAAACAGTAGGACATGCGACTTTCTTAAATGACGTCACAACATACATGATGACGTCATATTGAAATTTAAGTATGAATCTCGTTTGAATCATGGTCCGCGCTGTATGCGCATGCGCAACAATTTGAAAATAATTCTAACCCCATCAGTGATGGGGTTGAATTTAGGCTTGGATTCTCCCTAAATTCAGCTATCTGTCTTGTAATTTCGGCTCATTCTCTGTCTGAATCGCATATTATTAACCATCCCGAGGTGGTCAACACAAAAGTTTTGCATATTTTTTAAAAAAAATTCATTTTTTGCAATTAGACCATCTGTTACCGTCGCCCTTTAAAGGCTTGTAGTGACTCAATGTGTCTGATATCTGACGGCAGGGAATTCAATCGCTCTGGAGCACAGTATGAAAAACTTCGCTCACCATACTTCTTTGTGCGGATCTTTTGGACAATTAAAACACGGGAATCGGATGAGGACCTCAGGTTTCTAGATGGGGTGTACTGATTAAGCATATCACTAATAAATGATGGGGGAACGTCCTGAGAAGTAGTTTTGGCACAGAACACATTGCTTAAAGTTAATGCGTGCTTCCATTGGAAGCCAGTGTAACGATTTAAGGATTGGGGTGATGTGGTCGTGCTTTCGTGCCTTTACAACTAATCGGGCTGCACAATTTTGAACTCTCTGTAACTTATCAATAATGTATTTGGGGGCATTCGACAGAAGTAAGCAGGTTACAGTAATCTAGTCGACTGAGTACAAATGCGCACACTAAGGTTTTGGTGGCTTCTTAATAAACAAGAGCCGTCAGAGACGGACAATGCTCCCCGATTAAGGCATTGTCACAATAAATATATGCCATGCAGAGCTAATATAAAGCTAACAAAATGTTAAGCCCCCTTTTTGCATGACATATTTTGTATACGCAAATTTCAAATAGTTTATTGTCAAGGGCATCTGATTTGCTACTCAAATATGAAATTTCATCAAATTCTGACCATTAGACTAGGAGAAATTAGAGAAAAACTGTATTTAACCTTAAGTCCCCTTTTCCCATGACGAGGCCTCAAATCCAAAAACCGGGAAAAGTACATCGGCATTTTGTCATAGGGAGTTCACATGGTAAGTTTCATTTGATTTGGCCCAAGGGTTATGGAGAAATCGCTTCGGACGGACGGACGGACGGACGGAATGACGGACGGACAGACAGACAAAGCGGCGACTATATGCTCTCCCTTCGGGGAGCATAAAAATAATTTTTAATATAGAACTGAAAATAATGAGAGAGAAGGAGAAAATTTCCTTCTTTCCGATCAATGTTTCTCTAAACATTTTTTTCTATGAATATCAAAACCACATCTTGTCTGGGAAAAGGTTAAAACCTAACATCTTTAAAGGTCATGTTTGAAGTGCCTCAAAAATGGTGAGTCATTGCATCTCTTCCTAGCTTTTACTATAACAAAATGGTTACATCTATAAATGTTTTAAATTCCCTACAGATAAACTTGACAAGCAATGACAGACTTCACCTACCACTCTAGCAAACAAGCGAAGTGTTTCCAAATCTTCTAATATGTTACTGGCTTTTGTGGTAATTAACAACATGTAGAGTTTCTCCAGGGGTTGGTACACATATCGGACACTCTCTGTCTCTACAAATGTGTGCTGTTTACCAGAGTTCATAAGTTTGGGAAACGCAGCCAACAGTCCCTCTATACGAGACCTATTCATTTCAACAAATTGTCTTGATATAATGGCTGCAACAAGAAAAAAGAACAGCAATTAAACAAATTTAGTAAATTTACCAAGATCACTTTATAAAATGTGAATTTGAAATTTTATTTGAGTTGCCAAATGGAAAATGTACACATTGCTACTGCAAACCAAACAAAATTTAATATATGTGACCCGTCGCGCTAAAAGGGACCTTATCGGGTGTGTGAAAAATATCGACCCTAGTCAGTTTGTGCAGTCTGCTCAGCCAGACTAGGGCCGACACTTTTCACTTGTTTTTCACTTGTATGTATTTTTTTTTATATCTGGAATGTTTTCCCTATCTTACTTTACGTTCATTTTTCGAATACAGTATCTGGTTGACCTTTACTTAGTCTGACAAGTTTGTCAAAATTTGGATTTTTGGAGTTCGGATAAGGTCCCTTTTAGCGTGACGGGTCACATATATTGACTTTTTTATTTAATATTTGAATAAAGAAATTACATTAATTTAAAAGTGAATAATTGGCACTATTAGATCAGTCAGCATAATGTCATAGCCTCACTTTGACTTTCATTTTTTCATCGAGACTTCCTCGGTCTTTATCATTACGGGACACCATTTTTGAGGCAGAATATTTCAACAAGAGCTGAAGGCGCGCTCGACTTTTGATCGCTTTGATAGTATTGAAAAAACTTTAACATTTGTTGCAACGCCGACGCCCGGATGACAGTAGATCTATAAGCTCTCGTTTTCTTCGAAAAGTCGAGCTAAAAATCCATCGTTAAAATTCACAAACAGAGCTCTTTCTTTCAAGAATGTGATTTAAATTTTCTAACCACCAACGCGATTTTAATATTCAGGCGTAGTGGCAAGATATCAATGTTGAAAGTAAGTAATGCTTTAACGAAAAAGACCGAAGCTGTCTCCTCCACCAAATGAGTGCAGATGTGCTATTTATGACTGACCATGTTTTTGATTGACTGAAGGGATTGTGTCGACCGAATCAATCAGTATTTTTTCAGTACAAAGAATTTGCCAATGAAGAGATTAACTTAGAACTTCAAATTTAGAACTGAAAATTTCTGAATCAAATTTTAAAAAAATGTAAAATTTCAGTAAAAAACAATTAGTCTAAGTTAACTTTGTTGATTACCTTTGCCAGTTTTATTACACACAGCTGCTGCTAGCAGCACCTGAAATTAAAAACAATTTTTAAGCGAAAGATTTGAATGTTGCCTTTTGGTAAGACTCTGTACCCGGGAGGCGCAGAAAGCGTCGGAAAATCCGACTTGTCAAGAGAGATTGCAAAAACTATGAATGCTAGTTTGTAAAACAGGTTGTTCAGATTTTCCGATCAGGCAATATGCCCGAACGGTCGATAACGGAACTGAATGAAAACAGAAAACTCCGTGAAATTCTATAAAATGTTTCAGCGCTCGTTCCCAAGTTTTTGGGCAGATTGTAAAGATCTTCGAGATGTCACACATCTCAAAAGAATTTTGTTAGTTTCTTTTCACAGAAATGGTGTAATTGACATGACAAAAAAGCGAACAAAATGGAAGATAAAAACTGATCTCCCCACCCACTTTTGACAGCAACATACGTAAACAATCTGACATGAACGGGCTATTTGGCGCTATTGTCATTTGTCGGAAACAGTCAAATAAAATACATGATAAAGGGCCTCTTTAATGTCAATTATGAACATCTTTAACATACCATCTTGGCTTGCAAATACCAAGTTTTTCCTGTATTTTTGTAATGAAACTGCTCGCCGACAGCGAAAACACAGCCACGTCAAGTTAGAATATTCCTGCGCGCATTTCAACGTCAAAACAAAACTATTCAATTTCTCAAATTTTATAAAAAACAGATTTGATAAATATAATTTGTATATAATCGAAATATTTTTACTCAGATCAAAGAGTAACTAATAAGGATTTTAATATTTTTGGTCGAACTATTTCTTGATTACTGACCGGAAATGAATAAAACGGACCACGGTGTCCCGGAAGTGAGTGAGAAAATTAACTAAACGGAACAATTCTAAAGGAAAGAAATAAAGACAATCGCCTGGCCTAATACTGTGTCTGTGTGCTTGATGATACACCCAAATACACTTCCAATTTGTTACTAAAAATAGTAACACTTTTTGATGCCAGATCGAGGCTCTGACCCAAATGTGAGTAAAGCATCCAACGTGCAATGGAAATGAACGGAGGAAAGAAGAAGTTTAAGAGGCTTCACACTCCGTTTAGTGATGATTCCTCTGTGAATCTCGACGGGATATCATTGACTGACTTCCATTTATGGCCTTTATCGGCTTTTAAGTCATTTTTGACCCTCCAAAAAAGTAGTATCCTCGGATCTTTTGAGGACCTAGCCGCAAGGTTAAACTCTCATATTCACGTAAACCCCCCTTCCCCAACAAAAAAATAGTACGAAACATGCCATTTTAAGTGTGAAGATGATTATGTCAGTACCGAAAGGTTTATGAAGAAAGATAATTCATTATGGTAGATCAATTTGATGATAAAAACATAGCTGTTAAAGCTCATTCCCAAAACGACAAATTATTTAGACTTTTCAAGTTTGACAGCGGCTTAACCCTTTCCTAAACGGCACCTGATTCAATTTGGAAGCTCTTGCAGATAACAGAATGGATATCATGAAAGTAGTTTTTTGTGCAAGGGCGGATCTAGAGTGTGTGTGTGTGTGGGGGGGGGGTCGGGATGTACGCATTCTCCCCCCCCCCCCCCCTGGAATCAGCCGAAAATTGAATGTTGACTATATAATTAAAGCGTCAATATAGGCCTAACGTTATATATAATTTGACACATTTAAGTCATCATTTGGGCGTGGACCCCCCCCCGCCCTGGCAATTGGTCTTGGACCCCCATGAAAAATACAGTAATATAGTAACGAAAACCTTGAGGCAAAAGGAGGAAATGCTGATTAAAAGTATTTCATTATTTTGCCCCTTGAAATGATTTTTGAAACAATCTCTGTAAGACAGACAAAGACGGATCTAAAAGGGGGTCGGGGGTCCGGACCCCGCCTTGAATATGTCGAAAATCGAATTTTGACTACACAGCGTTAGTATGGTATCTAACATTACAAAATTCACAAATTCAAAGCCATCTTATAGGCTAGACCCCTCCCCCACCCTTGAAAAAAAATCCTGGATCCGCCCTTGACAGTCAAAACATTAACATTTCTTGTTTGGTAAGAGTTAAAAACATTTTTCTTTTCATTTCTTTTTTTAATTTAACGCCTCTCAACAATATTTCAGCAATAAGTTAATTTATAATTGTCCACGCTCCGCGGCTGGGAATCCATCCTGTGACCTGTCCATTATTGGCTCTAATCTAGAGCACAAACACATGCAAAATATTACCGCTCACACTTGGACAGTACTAAGGAGCTCACTTGCTCCTGCAAAATTCTTTTTATATGGTTTTCAAAAGCAGTAGCTCATCCTGAACTTGCATGGTGGTAATGGGCGATGGAGACAGGGTACGAATGATTACAAGCCAAAAAATCTCTTTTTTTCAATCAAAGTTGCAAAAATATCCCTGTAACTGAAAACTCTAATAATTAACGCAAATGACTGTATAAAATATTCTTAATACTTAGGCAGAATAAATGAAAAATGCTCGCGCGAAAATAACGACTCGCACAATGAATTATATAGTAAAAAGACCACGTGACCTTTTGTTTGCTCACTTCATGCGCAGGTCACGGTTAAAAATTTGGAAGTGTATTTGGGTGTATTAAGAGCAATTCCGTGTAAAAACCGACCAAATCTAAATAGGGGTCCGGCACGCATAGTCATGGATTTTCTTCATACTTTCCGAGTATGTTAGGGTCTGCCCCCAAAACAATTATTGATGCTTATTTTTTCAATATATGCTTTGTTGCCATGGTAACCTTCATAGAACATTTTACCATAAAAAAGAGCAATTTTTATGCCAAAATCAGCAATTTTTCAAACATTAATTAAGGCCCATCTTATATAGTAACTTAATTTTGAACATTGACTATGATACAAATGCACCCACGAAAAAAATACGGATCATTCATGTTTCGATCCAATGTTCTGTTATGTAACTATGGTAACCCGAAGGTGGGTGGGGTTTGCATTTTTTTCATTTTGTCAAAAAATGTCAATTTTAGCTTATTTTGAGACCATGGATTTAACAAACGCGGCGAATTTAAGAGGAGCCATATTATTATCCAGTCAGACCATTGTCATAAGAAGCAAACGAATAAAAAATCTCCGTGGGCACTTCATAAACAAACGATTCTGGGACTTTTTGAATAAGCACAACACAGAAACGACCCAAAATTATATTTTCATTAGAAGGAGCTTACAATGTACGATTTACCACCAGTTTTTGTCTAAATATTGATTCTGTGTATGCATCTGTATTATACTTATCTGATAATTCCTAAAATATGTTGAAACGGGGATTATGCAAGGCTAAAGTGGTAAATGGTGAGTGAAAATTACCCCACCCACTAAAATAACATGGAAAAACAAGTAATGCTCATTTTTAAGCATAAACATTTCGTTTAATAAATGAAATATGTCTAATTGATATAGAAACTAGATTAATTCATTTAAAGCTCAAACTAATGAAATATTTCACTGGCATTAAGATGGTTGCTATGGTAACATAAAGAACACAGAAACCCTAGTAGGGACTAAATTCATCTCTCTAGCTATAATAATTGGGACCCATAGTCTCGGATTTAAACAAATGGGTTTGTGTGGAGTTGTTTAGAAATGATGTTGCAATATGAATTCTTATTCTAGTAATGAAAATATGGTTGTCATGGTAACGAGATCTATGCTAAAATGGTGAAAATGGCAATTTTTGTCGACAAAAAATTGTAAAAATTTGCAATATTTGACTCCTAATTCGAGGTTTAAGAAATCCAAAAAAGAAATAAAGCATTCACGATGTATGGCTAAGCAATATAAATTACTTTTATCTATACATGGGGTAGATACAGTTATATACTCGGTATTTTAAGGCGACAAAAGAACTATGGAGACATTAGATTTTCGAAAGGTTCGACGTTATAATTTACCGTTTGTCAGTTAAATATGACCAGTTTACGACAAATAATGGAAAAGATGTCATAGCACTTTTGCACATTATTAAGCTCTGGTTATGACAGCATGAATGCTCCATTACAAAATACACAAATTGAGTTTTTACACCCACAAAATAGATATTTTACCCGCAATGTTGAAAGCAGCCTTCTATGATTCTTATAGAGACCTTATGGGGTAAAATGATTATGTAAAATAATGCTTTTACTCCTAAATTTGAAACTCTGTAATGTCAGTGGCTATGGAAAAGATAAAAAGAAAACAATTTTAATGCCAAAGTCGTTTTCTCTTACTGCTTTCCGTGTCATAATATACAAATTCAGTGTACTAGGAAATACTCATTTTGTTGTCTGCGAATGCTATACATTTGGATATACATGTATACTTGGACAACACATAACAACCGATACCTGTTATAGTCAACTAACGGACTTTGCACACAGAAAATAAATTGTCCCGGGTTAATTTTGGTGGAGTATACATATTGCAGTACCCGTTTCTGATCGTGTTGATATTAACAAATGATCAGACTGGAGCTCAGCCTAGTAGAACCTTAAACAAAGCATTACACCGACGCCTGGGTGACCGGAGCAGTCCTCCTTTTCTACGAATAGTCACGCTATTAAGGCAGAAAACCCGTAATGTGGCCATTTTGAGATTCACAAAACATCGGCTTTTTTCGAGCGGCGTCGTTACTTATCCGAACCTATTCGGACGTGGTCGTAAACATTCTGTGGTGGAGAGTTCCAACGGCGAATGTTTTCGATCGCGCTCGAATAATTCCGACGTCGCGCGAATCTCATTAGAGATATACTACCTTAAAAAGTATGTCAGCGTTATAACCTTTACAAACAATGGTGGGTTTTGATTTGTCTAATCAAGAACTATTTGGAGAATATAAAGAGAAAAATAGGAAATGCTAATATCTAGCATTTCCTTTTTTTCTCGCTAAGCTTTCCATATTACAATACATGCACTTTGTAAATTGAGTAACTTTGTTTGGTCGTTTACCGATTTGGATCAGTGTAAGCTTTTGTCATTTAGAAAAAGTGCCATAGTTACAATATATCATACTTTTCTGAATAAGTATTTTCTCGGTTATACGGCAAATTTCGGACAATATCGACATGGCCGGCATGTGACTAGGAACATTAACCCCTCCCAAAACAAGACCTGGTTTTGACGTCCCTTTTAGAAAAATCTTGGGAAAATATTGGAACAAAGAAAAGAAAATGTTGGTAAGCAGCATTTCCCCTTTAGTCCTAATATTTTCTGGCAATTAATGAATGCAAACCATTTCTATTAAAATTAACTTTCTTGTGTGCAGCAGCTTTCAAAATTGACCACCCTAGAATTTTAACGTTTGGGAAAACGTTAGGTGAAAATTTCCTCGAAACCCGTCAACAAATGTCGAAGCTATATTACGATATTTTGACGTACGGACTGACATACTGAAATGATACCAAAGACGACCTCATTCGATGTCGTATAGTCCGAGTTTTACTCTGATGAAATTCGCTCTTAAATATGTTGATGTCGCTCATTGTAAAAGCGACATCAACATATCAAAGAGCGAATTTCATCAGAGAAAATTACAATGAGCGACATCAACATATCAAAGAGCGAATTTCATCACAGAAAACTCGGATTAGATGACGTATAAATAAGAAGACATACTGACTCACTCGTTTATAGACATCAATTAGGTATGGAAACGTATATGGTACACCCTGATGATATCATTGGATGCGAAGATGTGTGCTTATAGGACGACATGATCACACCAAGTTGTCATAAAATTTAAAGAATAATATGATAATTTGATCATGACGTATTAACAGAACACGATTTGTTGTCTTAATCTGATCATTACTCAATAACAGAACTCGACTTGTCGTCTTAAAATAAAACGACATAACTACATAATAACGTATTTTGTAAAAACTGCTATGTTGACTGTGCTCGTTGTTTATGGCTTTATGTATGGAAACGTATATGGTACACCCTGATGATGTCATTGGATGCGAAGATGTGTGCTTATAGGACGACATGATCACACCAAGTTGTCATAAAATTTAAAGAATAATATGATAATTTGATCATGACGTATTAACAGAACACGATTTGTTGTCTTAATCTGATCATTACTCAATAACAGAACTCGACTTGTCGTCTTAAAATAAAACGACATAACTACATAATAACGTATTTTGTAAAAACTGCTATGTTGACTATGCTCGTTGTTTATGGCTTTATGACTTGCTATAGGTCGAGATGTCGGATTTAACTGCCTTGTCATTTTTTGTTTTAGACGACAAGTACAGATCAACAAAACAACGTGTTAACTGAACAACATATTAAATGAAGTCAACATATTTCACACATGGACACATCTTACCAAGACCTTTCACAATTGACCATGACCTTGGACTTTGTGACCTTGACCTTGGAGTCTGACCTACTTTTAAAAAACTTTAACCTGGCCGATATATCATGTCCTTTTACACATACAGCCTTGATATTTGACACTTGGAAACCTCTGACCAAGACCTATCACATACGACTATGACCTTCGACCATGTGGCCTTGACCTTGAAGTTTGACCTACTTTTAAAAAAATTAAACTGGGCCTATATCTTATGTGCTATTACACATACAGCCTTGATATTTGACATATGGACACCTACGACCAAGACCTTTCACATTTGACCATGACCTTGGACCTTGTGACCTTGACCTTGGTGTTTGACCTACTTAAATAATACATTAACGTTGTCTATATTTCATGTCATTTTACATATACAGCCTTGATATTTCACACATGGTCACTTCCAACCAAGATATTTCACTTTTGACCATGACCTTGGACCTTGGCCTTGGAGTTTGACCTACTTTTAAAAAACTTAAACTAGGCCTATATCTCACGTCCTGTTACATATACAGTCTCAATATTTTACACATGGACACCTCCTACCAATACCTTGCACATTTGACCATGACCTTGGCCTGTGTGACCTTGACCTTTGATTTTTACATACTTTTAGAAATCTTTGACCTAGCCTTTATCTTATGTCCTATTACACCTACAGCCTTGATATTTCACACATAGACACCTCCTACCAAGACCTTTCACATTTGACCATGACCTTGAATATTGCAACCTTGACCTTGGAGTTTGAACTACTTTTAAAAAGACTGAAACCAGACATATATATCATGTCCTTTTACACCTACAGCCTTGATATTTCACACATGGACACCTCCAACCAAGACCTTTCACATTTGACCATGACCTTAACCTTGGCATTTGGCCTACTTTTAAAAACTTTAACCTGGCCTATGTTTCATTTAATTTTACATATACAGCTTTGATATTTCACACATAGACACCTCCTACCAAGACTTTTCATATTTGACCATGACATTGGACCTTGTTAACTTGACCTTGGACTTTGACCTACATCAAATGTAGGCCCTAAAGGGGGCATTTTTGTCGTCGTAGGTTATGACGCAAAGCTGATATTAAATGTTCAAGTAGTGGAAATATATATTCCAGATGCTTGATTACCACGTGAATGCGACTTGTTTCTTTTTGGCAAAAATATTGATGTAGGAAAGAAATAAAGGATTTTTGTCAACATGCCTACTAAAACTAGATAAGTCAGGGAAGATCGATGTACAAATTATGTGGATAAGATGACAAAGCATACGCCGACATGACATATTTTAAAATAATGATGCACTAACTTATGTCGGAAAGATTAGTTTACGTAGACAACCGGTAGAGTTAATTTTCTTTTGTTATCATGACAAGTCGACTTACCTGAAGTCGACCTTATCATTTTATCAGGGTGTACCATATGCGTTTCCATACTTTATGACTTGCTATAAGTCGAGATGTCGGATTTAACTGCCTTGTCATTTTTTGTTTTAGACGACAAGTACAGATCAACAAAACAACGTGTTAACTGAACAATATATTAAATGAAGTCAACATATTTCACACATGGACACATCTTACCAAGACCTTTCACAATTGACCATGACCTTGGACTTTGTGACCTTGACCTTGGAGTCTGACCTACTTTTAAAAAACTTTAACCTGGCCGATATATCATGTCCTTTTACACATACAGCCTTGATATTTGACACTTGGAAACCTCTGACCAAGACCTATCACATACGACTATGACCTTCGACCATGTGGCCTTGACCTTGAAGTTTGACCTACTTTTAAAAAAATTAAACTGGGCCAATATCTTATGTGCTATTACACATACAACCTTGATATTTGACATATGGACACCTACGACCAAGACCTTTCACATTTGACCATGACCTTGGACCTTGTGACCTTGACCTTGGTGTTTGACCTACTTAAATAATACATTAACGTTGTCTATATTTCATGTCATTTTACATATACAGCCTTGATATTTCACACATGGTCACTTCCAACCAAGATATTTCACTTTTTGACCATGACCTTGGACCTTGACCTTGGAGTTTGACCTACTTTTAAAAAACTTAAACTAGGCCTATATCTCATGTCCTGTTACCTATACAGTCTCAATATTTTACACATGGACACCTCCTACCAATACCTTGCACATTTGACCATGACCTTGGCCTGTGTGACCTTGACCTTTGATTTTTACATACTTTTAGAAATCTTTAACCTAGCCTTTATCTTATGTTCTATTACACCTACAGCCTTGATATTTCACACATAGACACCTCCTACCAAGACCTTTCACATTTGACCATGACCTTGAATATTGCAACCTTGACCTTGGAGTTTGAACTACTATTAAAAAGACTGAAACCAGACATATATATCATGTCCTTTTACACCTACAGCCTTGATATTTCACACATTGACACCTCCAACCAAGACCTTTCACATTTGACCATGACCTTATAACCTTGACATTTGGCCTACTTTTAAAAACTTTAACCTGGCCTATGTTTCATTTTACTTTTACATATACAGCTTTGATATTTCACACATAGACACCTCCTACCAAGACTTTTCATATTTGACCATGACCTTGGACCTTGTTAACTTGACCTTAGACTTTGACCTACATCAAATGTAGGCCCTAAAGGGGGCATTTTTGTCGTCGTAGGTTATGACGCAAAGCTGATATTAAATGTTCAAGTAGTGGAAATATATATTCCAGATGCTTGATTACCACGTGAATGCGACTTGTTTCTTTTTGACAAAAATATTGATGTAGGAAAGAAATAAAGGATTTTTGTCAACATGCCTACTAAAACTAGATAAGTCAGGGAAGATCGATGTACAAATTATGTGGATAAGATGACAAAGCATACGTCGACATGACATATTTTAAAATAATGATGCACTAACTTATGTCGGAAAGATTAGTTTACGTAGACAACCGGTAGAGTTAATTTTCTTTTGTTATCATGACAAGTCGACTTACCTGAAGTCGACTTTATCATTTTATCAGGGTGTACCATATGCGTTTCCATAATTAGGCCTACATGACTAAGTTTTACACGCGGTTTACCATTAGGTAATTATCAACATTTTCTCATGTTGCCTCAATATTACGTGTTCTTTACTGAACACAATCAATAACGAATATGTTAATTACAGTCGACACTCCTTATGTCGACATCGCATAAGTGGAAGTTCCAACCTGGTCCCGTCCCCATCAATGGACATAATTTTTTCAAACAAAAAAATCGAACTGAATATAGCCATTGAAATTTAGTAGGAAAAGGATAGAAATTGCTCGAAACTTTCCTTTTCCTACTATATTTCATTGATAATCGTACTTGATTAGTTAATAAAACGGTCAAATATCAATGTTATCGAAACCGAACAAAACCGGATGAGTCGAACTATGGATATGTCGATGTATTCTGACGGTCCCTCCGATTTCGTCACAACGAGTGTCGATTGTATAGCATTTGAAATACAGTAGGAAAAGGATAGAAATCAGTGCTCGTTTCGAGCAATTTCTTTCCTTTTCCTACTATATTTCAACTATGAAGGCATTTGGTGAACAAACAAATGGTCAATTGTCATTTAAATTGAAACTGAACAAAATATCGGATGAGTCGAACTCTGGATATGTCGAGGTATTTTGACGGCCCTCCGATTTCGACACAACGAGTGTCGACTGTAGTTATTATTGTTGGTCTGCTTTATCTTTCAAAGCTGAATCAGTCTACTTTTCTTACCATTTGGGAAGAGGATTTATTACATCGAAACCCTGGTTTTGGTGTCCCTTCCTTGGCAAAAATTGAAAATTTGTTATAGAAAAGAGAAAACAATGGCGATCAAAAATTTCCCCATTTCACTTATTGTTTTCTGTGTTCTAATGTTTCATATTTTCCAGCAGACTGTCGCTTTTGGCAGTCCCATAGGAAGTAATCTTATATTGGGGTGGCTAAAGCCCAAATATTGAGGGGGGGGGGGGCTAAATTGAATTTTTTTCCTAAATTTTCAGTGTAAAATAAGGAAAATTCGACATTTTTGACCATCATTAGGGGGGGGGGGAAGCTTAGCCCCCCCTTCCCCCTAGCCCCCCAGTTCCTACGGGCCTGTTTGGGGTGAGAAAGAAATGCAATAAATCAAATTCAAGACATATTTTGGCGCGAATTAGGTTTATAATTCATCTATATTTACAATTGGAATTAACATGCCGCTGCTTTTCAAAGAAAACCTTGTATCTGCAGCTTGAAATAAGCTGCGGATACGAGGTTTTTGTTGAAAAGCGACAATGTTACCATCTCCCATGAAAACCCTGGTTTCAATGTCCCCAATAGAAAAAGGCTTGAGATAACTTTAAGTATGCAAGAAGATAGAAATAATGCTGACAACTACAATTTATAATTTATACATTACAAGCTTTCAAAGGGGGTGTCTCAAATTTGCCCACGCATGAATTTTCTTTTAATTCTGCATGGTGATAGAGGACCATATACAAGCTATGAAAATGCATTTAGTTTCTTAGATAATCCAAACTGGATTCCAAAAAGCCACCTTGACTTATTCCCACTATGACATGAAACATGGCCCCTTTTACATGTGTCGCAAAACTTTAGTTTTGTGTATTTTCAAGATCTGTCAATTGAATTTGCTCCGAGACACATAAGGCATTATATTCATACCAGAAAAGGTATTTGAGGAAATTATTATGAATGTTTTTTATTGAATTAATCATGAAAGAATGCATATTTTTCAGCAAAATTTTGGAAAAGAGTAAAATTGAATTCCAAAGTTAAGTATGTTGGAGTCTTTGTCAAGATTCCATATCATCACAAAAACATGCTACATATTTCCTCTTACTTTGAGCGAAATTATATAGAAATCCAAAACCGGTAACAATGTCATATGATACATATTATTGATGAAGGTGATGTTTTGGTCCAAAACTTGTATTCAGTAAAAATTTGATTGTGCTCCTAAAAACATTTTTATATTCAGTAAAATCAACTGTAGCGTACAGTACAAACCTACAGCAATATTCATGCCCAAAAAACTCATTGGAAAATCATAGAATTAATATAAATATTACTTATATTTACAAAATTACATGTATGGAAGCCAAGATAGGCATACATATGCACATTGCAAGTTTTCTTTACTATTTGGTCACATTGTCTATGCACCATTTTTAGTTAGACTATGACATGCAATAAATGTCAAGCCAAATGTTATGAAATTGAAAAGACGCTTAGAACCAGTACGTTAAAGCACCAAAAGGTGCCCTTCCGGATAACCAATACATAACCAAATATTTTTGCTCTTTAAGTGCCCCTAATGAACTAACATGATACATGATATGGAAAGGCCCCTTTGATTCAGTAAAAGACTGTTACAGCATTATATCTTTTCATTTACACAGTTGAAAATGTGCTTGTTTATATCAAAACGTGGCCCTGTTGGGATAAAACAGGGTGCAATTATTTCCTCAAATTATTTTTCTGACCATAGCTTAACCTGTATTGATACACAATTTATACACATTTCAATGATGTCATATGATTAACATGTTGTTTAGCCATACATAGCCCTTAATAGTCACATGGGAGCTGGATTATCTGTTTCTTTTGCATCACAACAATATTTTCACTTTTGCACGATTGTCAAATGCCATCAGAGAAATCGGTGCTTTTTCTTATTTGCTTTCTCATGTTTCAAAAGATCTATAAATAACTCTTGCTTTTAGCTTTCCTGAATCACGGCTGACTTGAATAATTTAAAATGATTTTTTAGACAATTTTCTCTCTTTTTTGTAAAGTAGGTACACCTGGAACAAGATCTAATGTGACCCTGGACAAAAATATTGTAATCAACTTTGAAGTCTACCCCTAAGAAAACTTACATACAAAATTTAAAACCTCATGGCTGTGTAAAGCTTTACAAAAAGATCTTATTTTTATTATATGAAATGTTTCCCCTTTTATGCTGCCACAGCAACAAAAGGTTATGACAAAAAGAAATTCTAATACACAGAGTTGTACTCCTTTAACCCGAGGATACTTTTTATCAAGTTTCAAAAAGATTTAAATATCAGATTGGGAGAAAAAAGAATTTTTGAGAAAATGCCAACAGACAGACAGACACACGGACAGATGACAGGAAATAACCGAAAAAATGCATTGCATCTTGATTTATCCTCAGGTAAACTAAAATAACCAAAAAAGTAAACAAAACATTTGAAAAAAGTCATTTTTAAAGAATCTTAATTTTGTCCATTCTTGGAAATGTGCACTTTTTAGGGGGAAATTCCAAAAGCAACATTTTACCGGTTTTATTTTTTCTCGATATTTCACGATAATCATCAGTATATTTGTGCGCAACTTTTACATAATTTTCAAATCTTGACAAAAACTGGAACAAAGAAAATTTTTGAACAGAATTTGCTTAAAATATTTAAAAACAATGAATTTTTGGGTTACCCCCTTACACCAGTTGATATAAAACATTTTTTTGTACATAATTATACATATTTTTGTTTCATACAGGATCACGGACTACTGGGCATTATTTTTAAAATAAATTGCGCGATGAAACTAACAACCAGAACGCTTGCACACTGTTTTAATCAGGGTACCCTCTTTTTTCATGGTGAAAACTTAAAATTCCGAGAAAATTGTTTTCTGGAATGTTCGATTTGAAATATTTCATGAATATGAACCGTTATCAAGTGTACTAACTTCACACCAAATTTCATTAAATTCCGAGCGTGGGCAGACTCCCATGTTATTTTTCCTATTCGTGAGACACCCCCTTTGAACAGATTGAATTTTCTATGTGTAGAAAATGGGTTTAGTAAGAATGCATTATATAAACTAAAATGTTCTCAATAATCCTCCACTCCTTCACACTTCCATACATATCCTTGTCCTTTCTTCATTGTTATAATCATTTAATTCTTTCATAGATTTTAATCAGGAAGAAAAAAAAACACGATCATTCCAAAGGAAGACCTTTTTCTGATGTCCTCACACCAGGATTGAACCAGAGACTCCATGATTAAGAGTCAAACATGCTACAATTTGCAACATCGCTGCAGCCCTTCACCCCAGACGGACCAATTTGAGGAAGCATTCAGACCTTTCCAAAAGTGACATACCAAAATATGTGTGATAGAAATCGCTTAGTGAATATTGGTGCAATATAGAAAACGCTAATAAACAGCATTTTCTGTTTTTGCCTAAATATCTTCCGTACTGCATTGTATTTTAAATCAAATTTAAAACAATGTCGTAGTCTGCAGCAGCCCGAAGATTGAAACAGTCTAAATTGCAGTTATTTGGGATGTTAAAAGCAACTAGCATACATATAAATGGTTCATGAACACTTTCCTTTCTTTTTTCCACATCCTTTTCTTATACATGTACAATGAAATAATTATTGTTTTATTCAAGTAACAAATTTATTTTTTTTGTTGAACTACACTATATATCACTTCACAATTACCGGAATATGCACTGTAAATGTTCTTCATATTATAAACTTTGCCATCTGTGTCTGTAATCGTTTTAGGTTCATCTGAAATAAAGAAATATAAAAATTATAAGAACGTTATTTTTAAACATGTACAGGAAGACAGATTACATAAAACTCTTTCAGCTTATAATGTTTAGATGTCCACATCTTCCTTCAATGTTTTCTATCTAAAATCTATTATGGTTATGCCAACCGGGTGTGGTCTGGGAAAGAATAAAGCTCAGATTTGTGCTTGCCTTTTTGCTGATTTTGTGACTTTTCTCTTTCTGTCACTATTAATTAGGCAGGTGGACAGGTGCAGCGGAAGAAGAATCTTTAGGTGCTGTCATGGTGCATTGGTAAATCTCTAAACATGTTGAGGCAATGGTGCAATACACTTCAAATGGTACAATATTATACACTTCATTTTTCTTGTCAAATTTATCATTACCTAAATCACGGGTGGTAAACTTTGGAACGACCTCCAAAAAGAGGTAGTGAATTTCTGTTCCCATAGCACATCCGGGAACTCGCGAGGTCGGTCCAATGGCTAAAAACGTGTAAACAAAGGTAGGTGTCGGTGGTTCTTTTGATTGTTATCTAGGTTTCTAGCGAAAAATGGATAATTATGGCAATGCTATGTCGTGTAAAAATGACTTCTCGACGCATACGGCCCAAAATAGCGGTCGAAACCGAAGAAATGTCCGCTGGATCGTTTTTAAAAGTTCGAAAACGGTGTTGCTGTTTCACAACAATTTGTCAACAACTGTCACCTTTTTGTATAATTTGTAGTTTTCCGCAAAGAATACAGCCCCGGTACGCTCGCCCTGGGGAAATAAGCAAAGCGAAGCAACCAACAATCTATCTAGATGACATGCTACATTTTCACACCGTCAAATGACAATATGTAACTTCTGAGCAGACGCATATCCGTCTTTAAGTAAAAGAGTAAAAAAGGTGAGGTTATGATTGCGAATGTTTTTGGTTAAAAGAAGAATGATAAGAACAATGTTACAGTGCTTACTCGTAAATATCTTTATGAGTAAGTATGGGATGTAATCCGAGTCTTTTCTGATGAAAATTCGCTCTTTGATGTTTGGATGTCTCTATTTATGCCTACTTACATAGCGATATCCAAATATCAAAGAGCGAATTTTCATCAGCGAAGACTCGGATTAAATGGGATGGTGCTGAAAACATAAAATAACATCTGACGGAAGTGAATTTCGTTTGCCTTTTGTTGTTTTTTCTCTTATTTAGGCATACTAAATAACTTCCAATGCTATATTTTGGAAAAAAAAATGTTTCAACACGTACAACTTAGATCTTTAAAAACGTTATCCATTCAAATTGTTGACCTTGTGTGAGAGGGGTTTAGATTTAGTAAGTACAATAGGGTTGGACAATTTAACGAAACGTACCGAAACCGACCGAAACGTACCGAAACCGACCGAAACATACCGAAACGGGCCGTACTGTACCGAAACGGTATCAAAACATGAAACTGTTTTCATCTAGACATGTATAATAGTTTACCACCGCGCCTGAATAGGTTAGGATACGTAACGACACCGCATGAAAAATATCTGATGCTTTATGAATCTCAAAATGGCCACATTACGGGTATTACATGCGCGGATCCGGAGGGGGGGGGGTCAGGGGGTCATGACCGCCCCTGGAATTGGCTGAAAATCGAATTTTGACTAGATCTATATAACTTCTTAATAAAAGCCATCATTTGGGCTTTGACCCCCCTGGAAAAAAATCCTGGATCCGCCCTTGCGGTATTCTACCTTGATATTAACTTTAGTACATGGATGTTGTGAGGGCATACTTTACAACATACATTTTTTTTCTAATTGTGTGTTTGTGTTTTTTTTTTTATTGTTATCTTACAGTGAAAGAACAACTAAGAAAACATTACTTGTTAGAATTAAACAGAGCATTCAGACGACTCAGATTGTCATTTGGGTTACTTAAAATTTCCAAGGAACAAGGGTTACTAAAAAGCATTTCAATGGAAATTTCAGTCGACATACAGGTCAATTGGAAAACACGATATCATTGTGACATATGAGGAAAAATGTTTCTCAAAGCGAGATAACTTAACAAAACATACAAAGATACACACTGGTGAGAAGACATATAAATATGGCATTTGTGGAAAATGTTTTAAATCTGCTGGTGAGTTAACAAAACACACGAGAATACATGAGAAGCCACATAAATGTGACATTTGTGGAAAATGTTTTACATCATCAAGTAACTTATCTACACACTCAAGATGACGTACGGAAAGGGTCTAAAGACGAAAATAGAGGTGTAGCTATAGAGGATGGGTTGCAACAAGGGCTCAAAATATTGCTCAAAGAATAGATTTTCTTTAAAGTGACATTTCAGAATTCTTTGTCATAAATTTTACTTTTATTTTTATCTGAAAGAGCATAATATTATTTCCTTATGGAAATTCTGAAAATTTCAAGCCAAAATATTGCGCCGTTTACGAGAAATTTATATTTTTGTGTTAAAATTGAACAAATTGTTGTGGACCACAGTTCGGATTTATATGCAATTTATCGATTATGTCTCAACTTTAAATGCGTGTTTCTCGCTTATTGGCAACAACTTAAAAAAACTAATAGTATTTATACTCATTAGAATAACCAATCTTGGCATCAAGACATACTTTGAAAAATTGAAATTGGAATGAAATGTCCCTTTAAATTCTGTGAAATGATAGGGTAACATAATATTTTTTATTTGTATGTGCAAAAACCCTGATAAGGCCTTACTTTTGGAGATAATGGCTAGTGGTTGGGGGTAAATTGAAATGAGAAGCAATTTTTTACTTTGAAGTTAAATATTTTTTTCTGTATAGATCAGATCGAATTAAAATTTTGCATGTATTTTCAATATATTAAGGACAGATCCTCCAGTTGTTACTGCGCAACTTACTGCGCATATCCTAAATAACGAAATAAAGCTGTTTCAGTAGTTGGCCTTTTCAGCAAATGTGGTTTTTTTTACATTTAGTTAATGTTTGGTTGATAAATGACAAGATCCTTTTTGGTTATTTCTATGTTCTCTGTTTGGTCAATTAAAGTGTAATAGTACTCGGATGGTATATTTCGCTTTCTGTTACGCGTTCAACATGTGGCGTTAGTAATGGGAAACGGCGCAACAAAAGCAAAGTGGTATCTTTATAAGCTAATCCGCTTCAGATGGACAAAAAAGACGCCACTTTTTATTATCAAAAGCTGGTAATAAGGAAGAAAATGGATAAAAGTAGTGAAAAAATTTCGGACAGAGCTGCAAAAAGTGGACCAAATTTTACTTATAACTTAGAAAAACGCTTGGTTTGATATATTTTTCTTTTTTTGTTTTTGTAGGTATGACCAAGCACTATGTCTATACCAAAAAAGAAAAAAAAATCTTACCGCTGGAATATTTTTTATTGTCAGAAACGTTGCGAAATAAGAGCAATTTCAGCTACTTTTGAAAGAATGTTTTACTAAAAATTTCAAAATCATCTCTTAATTTTCCAAAATTGATACTCATTTAGACAGAATAAAACATATTGAACACAATAAAGACTTATTTAAGTAATCCTAGTCATTTCGAACACCTTTTTGTGGGTATATGTGGGATAACACACAGCATGCTATCGTACTTGGACAATGGTATTTTAGCTCCTTTTCTTCAAAAACATTGTAAATTTCTCCACGGCGGTGCCATCAGAAAACGCGTTTTCCAAATTTCGTTCTTCAATAACTTTCGTATTACTGTGTGCAGGGACGTGAAATTAACATACGATGGTTGCTTTCGTTAAGGCGGGGGCACTCCACGTAAGTTTTTCAAAATCGGTCGTGAATTGGTGGAAATATTTGACAAACACTTACCTGAGTCGAGGGAATTTTCAACAAAACTCTCCATGGCGGAGCCGAAATTACCCATAATGCAGTTCGAACGTTATACACCCTGTACCATGGTTAACTTAAAACAAATACCAGCTCGCATACCCATGATCAACTTAAAAATACCGAATTCTTAACAACAAAATTGAAACCTATTGTTCTGAATCTAACTAAATATTTGTTCATTGCTTTACTTCAAAGAAATGGATATTTTGTTCACGTTACTGACTTGTTCTTCTGTAAATCCGTGTTTTTTTTTCTATTTTTTCAATTGTTTCATTGTTTGATGTAGAATTTGTAAATATTTAAAGGTTCTCTATCCCGAATTTTCTTCGAAAAATCAACTTTAAAACCATTTGGTGGTAATTCGCTGGGTCATTAATAATATATTTTAAACAATACACCTTTCAAGCTCAATTGTACTCCAATTCAATGAAATTCTCCTTTGAAACGAAATGCCAGAGGAGTTTTTCCACAAATTACCGCTATTAATTTTATAGAAAAAGTATTTCGCAAAACTTTAATGATGTCATTCTCAGACACCCCTCCAAGCGTCTTCTCACGTGACCACTATTGATGTATCGATCAGCGTTTTGGCAACATGATTCGATTCGTGTCATCTTTGATTAGGCATATCTTTTCACCTTTCCATCGCTCTGTTTGATCCCCGATAAAGATAGGCTTGGATCTAAATATCCTGTCGTTTGGATTTTGATTTCTTCTATAGTTCGCACAAGATCCTTTGGCACATGGATAAAACAATTCATTTTTATATTTAGTGGCGTAATGACTCAGAAAATTTAGGTTGATAGGTAGAGCGGTCAGTTTTCAATTATGGAGCCCCGAGTTCGAATCCAGCTGTCTGCAGATTTTTTTTTATACTTTTTTCTTCGTCTTCAATGGCTATTAGCTACGAAATTTCATTTGCTAGGCAGATGGCAGCTTGTATTTTGTGTAAAAATACAAATGATGGACAAAAAGAAAAGAAAAACAAAGAGAGTAAAAGAATCGCCGAGACCTAGGATAGAACTCGGATGTCCTGTACCATACCGCTCAATCACTCTACCTAAATTCTACCCGTATCTACGTCATTACTTTATAAGAGTTTTATTGTGTTTTATACAAAAATGTTGTGTTTACATCTGAGCAAAATGTAAACAGTGAGGAAAATAGATTTGAAAAACGTGACAAACGTTTTTCATTTTTTCCACGGATTTTCCTTAATTTCGGCAATAACTATCTTATTTTAGGTTCGTTGTTTGTCCGAACCGCCTTCCGTTACTAATCCAAAGATGTTCATTATAAACATTATGCGTTTCATTCCCCCCCCCTTTTTTTTCGTTTTTTTTTTTTTTTTTTTTTTTTTTTTTTTTGCAATTTGACCAAGCGGGGGACTTCAGCTTTAATACAATGCAATTTTGTATTTTACTGACTAAAGAATTACAGATAGTATGATTTATCTAAAAAAAAATACAGAAACTTCGTAATAAGGTCATAATAGTCATTTTCAATGCGAGATGAAAGTGTTTATTTATAATTTTTTAAACAATTTGTAAACTTCAACTTTAAATTGATGCAGCCAAAAAATTAATCCTTGTCACTGTTGACTCGTGTTATCAGAGTTAATTCCCTTTGTTGGAGAACGTTGTTCTCAGCCATCAATTGGCATTCTGTCAAATCAGGCTGTTTTCATGTGTGATTTTTATCATAACGAAAAGAAAATGATAGCAAAAAAGTTAAACGCTTTAAATGCAAAAACATATTAGAAAAATAAACACACACAAAAAGAAATCAGATATAGTCCTCCAACGATAATCAGATTCCCGCCAAAAATATAGACCATACCCATTTGATAATGAAAGGTTACACAGATCAAAACACAATTATCACAATTATCGCAATGAAAACAATGATAATATTGTAAGTATGACTTTCTGAAATTACATGTGTTTGTGGTCTAATGGTTAAACAGTTGGCGCTTTACCTTATCAAAGGAGTTTTTTTTAACTGTGTGGGTTCGATTCCACACACAGCCGTGTATTTTTTCCCCTTATTTGCATTTTGCTTTTTTTGTTTTTGTTCCTTTCACATTTGTAAATAGATATATTCTTTATTTTCAATATAAACCATTGCCAAACGAATCTTTTATGTTTCATGACTTGAATGTTGTCTTGGGCCATAAACCCACTATATAGCGCATTATGTATGTGATTTTCCGATATTATCTTATAAATCTGTATAAAATCATAAAGAGTCTGCTTTCTTCTAATCTTTTTTTCTAAAATGATAAAACAAAATATATTTGTAAAATAAAATACAATTACCCGTCGTTCTATATGAGATTCGAACCCACGTTTGCTAAAAGAAAATGAACGAAGCGCCGGTGCTGTATCCACTGAGCTATCGAGTATGTTTATGTAAAGCTGCGTAAAATAAAAGATTTTAATCGTATATAACAAGTCTTTCTTACCTGTAGGCCGAGGTCATTCTTTGTTTGTAAACATCACATTATCGTTGGAATGCTATATGATACCTAACTAAATATATAACAAAGGACAAAAGTTCCTTTCAAAAATGTATTTGAGAAAAAGTTGACACAAGCGACAGTGGGTTTTGAACCCACACCGTGGAATACAATTATGACTGTATTTACGAGCGGCTAACCGATTGAGCTACGGCGTTCGGCTGAAGATCTGAACAAATTACAACTTATTTATCGGGTCCTTCAAGGGGCAGTAACCCATTATATCGGGTCCATAGAAATACCGAAACGCATGAGTATTTCATGATCGGATGCTTTCAACAGAGATGTTCACGTGGGATTGGGTTAAGTGCCGGATTTGATACGCGTTTCGATAACTTCAAAAAGTTGCCGATAACGTTTAATAGATAATATATCGACATTCTATGTACGTCTCGGTTTTTGTGCATTCCAGTATTTCTATGGACCGTGGTTAATCTGATAGTCACGTGATCGGGGGCGGTCAGTTATTGGAATTGGAACGATATACAAATGCGGTCAATTTTGCCATAATTTTGCTCGCAAACGAGAAAATATTTAAAAAATATAACTTGCAAGGTGAACGTCAATTGTTGACTTACAAATCAGTCAGTTCTACACCAATATGTCGAAAATGTTCTAATTGTTAGCCTCCCACATCCTACATGTCTAAATCGAAAAAAGCATTCCAAAGAAGGCCGGTGTAACGTAGTAAAGTGACCCCCATAGAATACTGACCCCCCGGTCACTATTTTATATAGAAAACTGACCCCCCGGTCATAATGTTATGACCGGGGGGTCATAGTATTATGACCTACCCACACGTAGAAAAGTGACCCCTCACGTAGAATTGTGACCCCCCATAAAATACCGACCCCCTTCTCCACATACACACCAAAAGTATTACTCTAATATAAACCCAACTATGGTAGACGTAAAACATAATTATCTTCATCGATAGGCATCAGAGGTCCAATGGCACTCGTCCGTGGATGCGTCTGTCCGTACATACATCTAGTGTTTTGACCGCAACTTTTCATTCATTATTGGGCGAACCCGATTCAAACTGGCTGGTTAGACGCTTGGACCACCGCATCTGAATTGATTTGATTTAAACTCCATGCTGTTTTCAACTGTTATGGTCATATTGCGGCGGCTGGAGCACCTACTATTGATTCCTGATATTTCTCGCACCCGTACTACCAAAAAATACAAACAAACCCTCCTGCTGCTCTCTCATATAGATGATTAACACCCATTGGTGAGAGACAAATGACTTTAAATTTGTCAAATGTCAGAAAGGCTACATGCCGAGCAAGGTTCGAACTTACGACCCCTTGATTGACAGACCAAGACGTTACCAACTAAGAGATGCGGTCTCGGAGCAGCTGTATTGGTTCTTAATCGTTTGCACAGTAGGCGTACAGTATGTTCATGGATCGAACTACTACCGATGTATATTTGTGCGGAAAGGGTAAATGGTTTTAAAAGGTTTCCGACCGAAAATCACTTGTCCCTCAGCGTTGTGAGTTCGAAGCCTACCAGAGTTATGTATGTGTGTCTGCCAAACGCACTTCCCTACCTGGCGGTTGCATATTAGAGTGATTATGTTAACATTTAGTCACTTTAAATAGCGAGATAGTTATCTAAGCTTCTCAATCTGATTAAAATCCTGTGTTGATTTGACAGTAAATCTTACAGGCACCAGCAGGGGGGTCATCTTCTGTGACTCTTTTTCGGACTACCCAAATAAACGCTTGAACAACGATTGGCGAAGCGATTTGATCCGAAAACTAGGTCACGATGATGTCACATTTCAGTGTAGAACCATGTGTTTGTCATGGGAAGGTATAAGTAAAACGTCACGCTAAAGGGGACATAATGCGAAGTCCATAAAACTTAATTTAGAGAAATAAGTCAGACTAAAAAGGCGTCAAGCAGCTGTCGCAATTGGAAAATAAAGATGTAAGATATGAAAAAATAATTAATCGAATAAAGAAATTCATTAAATTCTATCTAGATTAAAAGAAATATGAGAAAAACTTCTACAATTAGACCCCTTTTCCTATAACACAGCATTAAATTGAGAAACAGAGAGAAAAGGTTCTTGACAGAATTTCACGAAGTTCATATTGTTTCGTCCAATTTGGTGCAAGAGTTGTGGAGATTTTGCTTCGGGCAGACTTAAAGATCTAGACGTAATGTTATTATACATTTAGTCCTCTTTTCACATGACAGGATTTTTGTACATGAATTATTAATCATATAAGCTGCAGAACATCTCATTCATCACTGAAGAACAAAATTTCATTAAATTATGTTCATTGAATGAAGAGAAATTAGAGAAACACTAATTTCTACATTAAGGTCCCTTTTTCTGTGACGCAGCCTCAATTTGACAAAAAAAACCCAACAACAACAACAAAAAACAAAAACAAAAAAACGAGAACACAGACTCAAAAGGTATTCATGGATTGCGCATGTGAAGTTTCATTGAATTTGGCCTAAAAGTTGCTGACATCTGACTGTATTTTATAAACGGACGGACAGACAGACGGACGGACGGACGAACGAACGAACGGAAGGATAGCATGGCGACTATAAATGCTCCCCGAAACTTTTTTCTAGGAGCATAATAAACACAGATTTGATTTGAAACGATATTTATACATGTACTGTATGTTAAATTAGCAATAAACTAGGTGGGGGTCAGTATTTTATAGATAAAATCAGGGGGGGGGGGTCGTTATTTTACATGGGGGGTCAGTATTTTATAGAAAGGGGTCAGTATTCTATATAGTAAAGTGACCGGGGGGTCACTATTCTATGGGGGTCACTTTACTACGTTACACCGGCTTCAAGAGCCGGCCTTCAATTAAAAATATTTTGATGAAACAGGCCCCAGTCATTTCAGTACGGATTGGATAGGTTTATCGTCTATAACAATCAAGTCTATTTTAATATGCTAGGGTTGATTTCCGATTCCGGTTTTCAGCCATGGCCTTTCCCATGATTGTACAAACTGACAGGTTTTACTTTAAATAAAATTTAACCGCAAATTGTGAACATCGCACATGAGCACACAAACCAGGTAGGTGTTAACGTCGTGATATTTAAATGATTTTATGACATCGTTAGATTTGTAAACGTTTTAAGATTACAATTTAAAACGAGTGTGTCATGTGTGTTACAAGGTTAGATCTAGTAGGCTATTTTCGATATATGAAATACCTCAAAGTCACTCTAGCCTGACGTGAGAGACGACCCGTAACTTTGGATTGGGCGTTGTATTTACCATTGGTGTCACTCCTCTATGGGATTGACTAGTTAAACTAGCGCTTGTCACAGATACCCTCTGGTCCTAGCTGCGATATCGTATACTCTACAAACTTGATGATGGGTATTGGTTTGTGGCTACGAGGTGGCCCTCTTGAACCTTCTTTGGAGCAAGACAAACATGTGGAAAACACATTTTCTTGCATTTATTTTTGAATATCAACATATCTTATCAGAAGTGAATTCCATAACAGCATCTTCCATGTCACAAATTTGGTAAATCTAAAAAGTATCAACAATAGAGTATTTGTTTTCAAGTTTTTCTTCCAGTGGAAAATTCAAGTCTCAGTAGAAAAAATTGGGTGGACAGTCTGCTTTAAAATTAAATTAAACTTTATTTGAAAGTAATTTCAACATAAAACTTCTGCTGGATTGACAGTGAAATGGTTAAATTTTGACCTTGAGAAATGACTTTGACCTTGATTGATGACTTTGAACTTGGAACCAAGAGAAAGCTATTGACATAAGCAATACACATGTGAAAACAATGAGTCCCCTTTTTTCCATGACATATTTTTTATAGACAAATTTCAAATTATTTCTGGTCTAGGTCATCTGACTCAAATATGAAATTTAATCAAATTCCGACCATTAGACTAGATTTGGGAGAAATTAGAGAAAACACTCTAAATTTGATTTGTGAACAATTATAGCACAGAAAATATTGAGGTGAAAGGAGAAAATGCTGTTTATCAGCATTTTCTTCTTTTGTCTCAATGTTTTCTCAAGCCCTTTTAGCTCACCTGAGCACGAAGTGCTCAAGGTGAGCTAAATTGCGGTCGCTTTTTGTCCGTAGGCGTCTGTCCGTCTGTCCGTCTGTCTGTTTACATTTTGGTGTTACCACTCTAGCACCAACAAATATTGACCAATCTTAACCAAACTTGGTCAAAACATGTATAAGTTCTCGGATGAATTCGATTTTGGACGAGTGAGTCAGGAGTTATGTGCCCTTGAACATAAAAAAATGGCTTTGACATTGTTACCACTCTAGCATCTACAAATATTGACCAATCAAGACAAATTTTGGCCACAATGTTGGTAACTATAAGATCTTGGATGAATTCGATGTTCAGTGTGATTGGACTAGGAAGTCTTGATTTATGTGCCCTTGAATTTGACAAAATTGCTGTTTTCGACTTTGTTATCACTGTAGCATCTACATTTATTGATCAACCAAGACAAAACTTGGCTACAATGTTGGTGACCATTAGATCCTTGATGAGAAAAAACAGAGTTATTGGTCCTTGAATTTCACAAAATTATCGTTTTTTCGACTTTGATTTCACTCAAATATCAATAAATATTGACCACAAGATTCAAGATTATGAAAACAGTTTTTAGCTGGATCATAATCTCACATCTTGAATTATGTGCTCTTGAACTTGACAACATTTTGACTTTTATTCTATCTAGGTTCAGATGAGCTTTTAAGGACCATCATGGTCCTCTTGTATTTAAATGACATCAAAATCAGGTATTATTTGGGAAATGGTTAAATCAGGTGGTGACTGCAACCAATCTGATTGAAATCTGATGTTAACTTTTCAGTGAAATCTGAGACCCACCCACAAAATGGATCTAAAGCGATGATATTTGTGTAATCAAAATGCAGCTTTGAAAAGATTGAGGCGTTTTCATCTTTTGTCTCATTACTTTCTCAAGCAATTTATAATAGGTACCTCAATACCAGGTCCCCGAGCCTGGATAGCTCTGTCGGTTACGTCGGAGTCTGTCAATCCAGGGGTCTCGAGTACGAACCCCGGCTCGGCCAGTATCCATTCTGACATTTGGCCAAAGTCATTTGTCTCTCACCAATGGGTGTGAATCATCTATGTGAGAGAGCAGCTGGAGGCTCGGTTTGGATATTGTGGTTGTACTGGTGCGAGAAATACCAGGAACCCACGGTTAGGTGCTCCATCCGCCGCGATATGACCATAGAAAACAGCGTAAAACCCCAATAGAATCAAAATCGATACCAGGTCATGCTAGGGAAATGGTAATCCGAGTCTTCTCTGATGTAAATACGCTCTTTGATATTTTGATTTTTCGCTATTTAAATAGCGAAAAATCAAAATATCAAAGAGCGTATTTACATCAGAGAAGACTCGGATTAGGGAAATGGTTATAATATAAGCCATTATATCAGGTGGTTGCTGCAACCTATCTGATTAGAATCTGATGTTAAATTTTCAGTAACATCTGAGACCCACTGACTGAATGGATCTTAAAAGATAGAATTTGTTTAAAAGGTAGCATTGAAAATATTTAGACAAAATGAGAAAATGCTTGTTATCTTCTTTTGTTTCAATGTTTTCCCAAGCAGTTTCTAATAGGGATGTCAAAACCAGGTCTTGTTAGGGAAATGGTTATATTTACTCTAATCAATTAAATATCTTGTTATATGGTTGTCCATGACAAGCAAGTACTTGCACACATGATTCTTGTTATATGGTTGTCCATGACAAACAAGTGCTTGCACACATGATTCTTGTAATATGGTTGTCCATGACAAACAAGTGCTTGCACACATGATTCTTGTAATATGATTGTCCATGACAAACAAGTGCTTGCACACATGATTCTTGTTATATGGTTGTCCATGACAAACAAGTGCTTGCACACATGATTCTTGTTATATGGTTGTCCATGACAAACAAGTGCTTGCACACATGATTCTTGTTATATGGTTGTCCATGACAAACAAGTGCTTGCACACATGATTCTTGTTATATGGTTGTCCATGACAAACAAGTGCTTGTACACATGATTCTTGTTATATGGTTGTCCATGACAAACAAGTGCTTGCACACATGATTCTTGTTATATGGTTGTCCATGACAAACAAGTGCTTGCACACATGATTCTTGCTATATGGTTGTCCATGACAAACAAGTGCTTGCACACATGATTCTTGTTATATGGTTGTCCATGACAAACAAGTGCTTGCACACATGATTCTTGTTATATGGTTGTCCATGACAAACAAGTGCTTGCACACATGATTCTTGTAATATAGTTGTCCATGACAAACAAGTGCTTGCACACATGATTCTTGTTATATGGTTGTCCATGACAAACAAGTGCTTGCACACATGATTCTTGTAATATGGTTGTCCATGACAAACAAGTGCTTGCACACATGATTCTTGTTATATGGTTGTCCATGACAAACAAGTGCTTGCACACATGATTCTTGTTATATGGTTGTCCATGACAAACAAGTGCTTGCACACATGATTCTTGTTATATGGTTGTCCATGACAAACAAGTGCTTGCACACATGATTCTTGTTATATGGTTGTCCATGACAAGCAAGTACTCGCACATATGGTTCTGCATTGAACGGAAATGTCCTGGTGGCTTTATTTAAGTTTTTATTATCAATTTCTCTTTTTTGAACCTAAATTTGAATGGTGCGAAGAAAGGTCTGATAAAGATGACTCCTAACCGGTAGGTCTGAGATGTTACGGAAAAGTTAACGTCAGATTGGGCTGCAACAGGCCAATAGTTTTAATATTTTCCACTGCTTTTAACTTTGTTGAAATTGATTATAATAATGAGCCAGGATCTGGAAAAACGTCCCTTATAGCATTTGAGAACAACATGGTTCCAGATCAGCCTGCGTATACACGCAGTCTGACCAGGAACCATGTTGTTCTCAAATAGCTTCGTCATGGTCTGTAGCATCCATTTGAGAGAAGCATGGATGTTGGCTAGACTGCATCTTGGCACAGCCTGATCTTGAAACATAGCTGTCTCAAATGCTTTAAGGGACGTTTTTCCAGATCCAAGCTCATACATGTATATATTTTATCATTTCAGGGCCGAAGATTCTAAGTGAAAGGAGAAAACAGAGAAACAGACATAGAAACAGGGCATATGAAAAAAATCTTCGTGGAATTAAAACAGAACAATCAGAAGAGACACAAAAACCCTTTCTAGACAATGATCCATGGCTTAAACTGTTGAAAAGAAAAGTTTACCATTTTCCCTTAATTTTATCTGCGACAAATATTGTTTCAAACCAGCCTATTTTTGACATTTTGGAAAAGAAATTGTAAATCAGAATGGCTGACCAAGATGAACCTGTTTTAACTTTGAATTCCAAAGGCTCTGAAAAAACTTACAAAGGTCTTGTTCAGGAAAGTGTTGTAGTGGAAAATTGGAAGGTCGGACAGACCAATGGCAAGAAAACATATAATTGTGATATTTGTGGAAGCTTGTTTAAAAATTTAAAAACTTTGAAACAACACACAAGAATACATACTGGTGAGAAGCCATATAAATGTGACATTTGTGGAAAATATTTTAGGCAGGCTGGTACCTTAACAAGCCATTTAAGACTACATACTGGTGAAAAGCCATATAAATGTGACATTTGTGGAAAACGTTTTACACAGTCTGGTGCCTTAAAATCTCACTCAAAAATACATACTGATGAGAGACCGTTTCAATGTGACATTTGTCAGAAATGTTTTATATCCTCAAGACGTTTAATGAGCCACAAAATGATACATAGTGAGCGGGTCTATAAATGTAACATTTGCGGAAAATGTTTTACATCGCCTGGTAACTTATCAGCACACACAAAAACACACACATGTGAGAAGTCATATACATGTGACATTTGTGGAAAATGTTTTAAATCAACCCGTGCGTTAAAAATACACTCAAGAATACATAGTGAGGGGCGATATAAATGTGACATTTGTGGAAAGTGTTTTGCACAGGCAGCACACGTAAAGGTACACACAAGAACACATACTGGTGAGAAGCCTTATAAATGTGACATTTGTGGAAAATATTTCCATTCAAGAAGTTACTTAATTATACACACAAAAATACATACAAATGAAAAACCACATAAATGTGACATTTGTGGAAAATGTTTTAAATCCACTACTGAGTTAACAAGTCACACGCAATATCATTCAGATGAAAGCGCACATACATGTGGCATTTGTGGAAAATGTTTTGTATCAGCTGGGACCTTGAAAATACACAGAAGAAATCATACCGGTGAGAGGCCATATAAATGTGACACGTGTGGAAAAGGGTTTACACTTGCTTTCTTGTTAAAGACACACACAAGAATACATACCGGTGAGAAGCCATATAAATGCAATATTTGTGGGAAATGTTTTAATAATGCTGGTAACTTATCAATACATTCAAAAAGTGTACATACTGATGAGAAGCCATATAAATGTGACATTTGTGGAAAGCGTTTTAAATACGCTGCTCAGGTACTACCACACACAAGAATGCATACCGGTGAGAAGCCATATGAATGTGACATTTGTGGAAAACGCTTTACATCGGCAAGATACTTGTCAAGACACTCAAAAAGAATGCACACTGGTGACAGGCCGTATAAATGTGACATTTGTGGAAAAAGTTTTAAAACTTCCCATGAGTTTTCTCTACACTCAAGAATACATACTGGTGAAAAGCCATATAAATGTAACATTTGTGGAAAAGGTAGTAGAACGGCTAGTGACTTAAACAAACACAGAATAATACATATTGGTGAGAAACAATTTAAATGTGACATTTGTGGAAAACGTTTTAAATCAGGAAGTTACTTATCAAAACACGCAAGAGTACATACAGATGAGAAGCCACATAAATGTGACATTTGTGGAAAATGTTTCAAATCGACAAGTGATGTGGTAAGACATAGAAGAATACATACTGGTGAGAAGCCATATAAATGTGTCATTTGTGGAAAAAGGTTTAAATGGGCTAGTGAGTTAAGAGGACACACAATAGTACATACTGGTGAGAAGCGATACAGATGTGTCATTTGTGGAAAACATTTTACATCAAAGAATCACTTAACGAAACACACAAGAAAACATACTGGTGAGAAGCCATTTAAATGTGACATTTGTGGAACATGTTTTACACATTCATCTGAACTATTTCCTCATATTAGAAAACATTATGGTTAGAAAGCTCAATTAACATCATACTGTTTATTGTTACCCAGAAATACCAGTAGGTCAAAAAGCATCATTTTTTAGCTCGCTCGGGACGATGGTCTCGGAAGAGTTATTGTCATACCCCCGGATGTCAGCGTCGGCGTCAGCGTCCGCAAAAAACTTTAACCTGGCCCATATCTCATGCTCTGTTAGAGATACAGCCTTTATATTTCACCTGTGGATACCTCTAACCAAGACCTTTCATTTGATACCATGACCTTTGGCCATGTGACCTTGACTTTGAAGTTTGACCTACTTTTTGACCTTTTTAAAAAAACTTTAACCTGGCCTTTATCAGATACAGCATTGATATTATACCTGAGGATACCTCTAATCAAGACCTTTCATTTGGGACCATGACCTTTGGCCTTGTGACCTTTGAGTTTGATCTACTTTAAAAAACTTTAACCTGGCCTAAAAAACTCTTACCTGGCCTATATCTTATGCCCTATTACACATGCAGCCTTGATATTTCACACATATACACCTCTTACCAAAACCGTTCACAGTTGACCATTACCTTTGACCTTGTGACCTTGACCTTGGAGCTTGACTTACTTTTAAAAAACTTTAACCTGGCTTATATTTCATGTCCTTTTACACCTACAGCCTTGACGTTTTACACATGGACACCTCCTACCAACACCGTTCAAATTTGACTGTGACCTTGGACCTTGTGACATTGACTTTGACGTTTGACCTACCGTACTTTAACTTAAACTTTAACCTGGCATATATCTCTTGTCCTATTACACCTACAGCCTTGATATTTCACACATGGACACCTCCTACCAACACCGCCCACATTTGACCATGGGTTTGGACCTTGTGACCTTGACCTTGTAGTTTGACCTAATTGAAGAAAAACTTTAACCTGGCCTATATCTCATATCCTTTTACACCAACAGCCTTGATATTCCACACACGGACACCTCTTACCAACACCGTTCACATTTGACCATGACCTTAGACCTTTTGACCTTGACCTTGGAGTTTGACTTTCTTTAAAAAAATCTTTTACTTGACCTATATCTCATGTCCTATTACACATACAACCTTGAAATTTCACACTTGGACACCTCCCACCAACACCGTTCACATTTGACCATGACCTTGGACCTTGCGACCCTGACCTTGGAATTTGACATACTTTTAAAAACTTGAACCTGGCCTACATCTGATGCCCTATTACACATACAGCCTTGATATTTTACACATGGACACCTCTTACCAACACCGTGCACATTTGACCATGACATTGAACCTCGTGACCCTGACTTTGGAGTTTGACCTACTTTTAAAAAACATTAACCTGGCCTATATCTCATGTCCTTTTACACATACTTTTTCTTCGTGACAAGCTCTCGTTAGGGCGAGCTTTATTGTCCGCGGACAATTCTTGTTAGGAAAATGTTTCTGACGTTCAAGTTAAAGTAAAACTTTGTACAGAAAGAAAAAGCGATTTCTTCAATTACAGCAATGTTTTTCCAAGCCTTGATCTTTTGTTGCATCTTAAAGTGTCATTGTGTGGGAATGTATTAAATCAAATACCACCTGTCTTTGTATTATACATGTATAGTATACAAAGTGGTAAATATGCAAAATATGAAATTCTTGTCTTGGCTTTTATCAGTTTGGGATGAGGAGGTTGTTTCAAAATTGAGGATAGATAGACATGTATCTTTACATAGTGCCTATTTTTAGTTTTTTGCCGGATATCGAAAATCGGCATGCCCCCCAGCTAGCAATCTATATGGGTCCCAAATGGGTCCCCTATGAGCACCCTTATGGGTCCCATAAGGGCAACCCATATGGGACCCATATAGGATGTGCAACCGGGGGTCATATAGGTCTTATCTGGGCAGCCCATATAAATGCAATATGGGACCCATATGGGTCCCAGATGGGCAGACCCATATAGACAGCCCTGATCAAACCCATTTCTATTGGCTTTCATTTAATGTCTATCGAAGTTAAATACCTTCCAGAGCTTCACGCTCAGAAAGGGGTTACTATTCCCTTTCATAGGGGATTAAGGTCTCGTCAGGTTTGTCTGACGACCTTGACAATACTTCTTAGGGTTTGATTTCTAGATATATGGTCTTAAAATGTATAATATTTTTGATACTTTCTATAACTATCTATATGTCTTTGATATATTTATATTTCTAGATTTATTTCTATCTTTTTTTGAAAATGTCTACACAAAATTATTTGTTTTAACAGAATCATATAGCATTATCAAGCCAAATGCTTTCTTTACGTAAACGCTTTGTGAAAATATGATTTATTTTCAAGATTTTAAATTATTTCCCTTTAATATACATAAAACTACATGTAACACACTAATTGATAAGATTATTTTAGTAATTTGAACAGTCTTATTAGAGTCTAAACACTTTTAAAACGACAAAATATTCCGATGATCCAAAATGAAGGCCTTCGTTTGAAACGATATTGACAAAGAATGTAGGCCTACTTCTTTACAATATAGCACAGAAAAAAACTTAGGCAAAAGAAGAAAATGCCGATTATCAACGTTTGCTAATAGCTCTAGGCCTATATTTTGTGCAATTTATTTTTCTATTAGAGAAGTCAAAACCGGGTTTTGTTCGAGAAAGGGTTAGATATGTCTTATTGATGTTGCCTTACTTGTCTTACTGAATCTAATGTTGTTGTTTTTTGGAAGCAAATTTTGCAAAATTTGCTTCTCTTTGCAGCCACCTGTCTCTGCACTTTACCATTCTCTGCATACCACACAACATCTTCCGGTCCTCCTCACTATAAATAGTTCTATCAAAAGCAAAGATTAATGAGGTAACAGTCATTCAAACATTCAACATGTAAGTCTGAAGTTATGTGAAGATATTGAATAACTTGTGACTGAAAATGAAACATTCAATTAATCATGTCTCTAAGGGAAGAAAAGATCGACGTAGTAATTTGCTTTATTATGGTTCAAAGATCAGTCCAATGGCCTTCCTTGTAAATGGGTCAGTCAAGTTTACTGAACTATGAAATATATTCAAAGCTTACACAAACGATTAATATGCGGGAACTTGTGCTAAAAATAGATACAACTCCAGCATGGAATCAAAGTATTCAAGGTATTCTGGATAATCAAAGTACCTAATCAATGTGCTCTACGAATCAAAGTATTCAAGGTATTCAAATGGATAATCAAAGTACCTAATCAACGTACTCCACTTCTGGACAGGCCAACGTTATTGACAAAAGACCTCTATGGATAAGGCGAGAATTCTCCCTAAAAGGCTCGGCTCGATGGGTAAATTCTCAAAACTAACAAATTGAGAAACAAAATTAAGCAAATGTAATTTTGGAGGTAGGTACAGAAACCAAGAGTTATCTGTACATGTTGAATCGTTTTGATAGTACAAAATTACTTTTCATATAATTTAGGTATATATCTAACAATACATCTCGAAAAAATCATCAATTTGCATGTTTTGAAATGGACCGCTACCAAGATCCAAGAGTTATCCTGAAATGATTTAAAGGAATTTATCTCCCTTGAAAACAACTGGGTAGTTCCGGTCTATTTTTTGTAGAGACGCTAAAGAGTAAAATTCATCGCTTCGCACGCAAAATACGATTATTTTCTTTACAAACGCACATTTAGCGGAATCGTCGTATACCGTCTGATTGTTCAGTTACTACTGATTATACCAGAATAAGTTTCGGCTTTGATTTCATCCAATTGATATGTTTAATCCAGGTTAAAAATCGGCCTGTTGAAAGACATTAACAGTCCCTGCCAAGCTCGCCGCAAATTTCCATGATTTGCGAATATAATGGTCGAGCAAGTTTTTATTTTGTTTTGCAAATTGTAGAAATATTGTATTTTCAATATTTTATTTTAGTTGGATTATTTTTACTTTATTGATGATTCTGCATTGGTGTCATCGAAAACGTGAAAAGTGTTGTAATATTCAACATTAATTTTGGAGTTTATTTATCCAAGTCACTCTTTACAAGCGGTCAATATGAGAAAAAGTCTCATTACCGTGAAATAAATTCAAAATCCAAATAACTACACATCTAAAACGCACTTTAATTATTAAATATGAATTAATACAAAACATTTTCGTACATTTTGAGAAAAAGGAATACATAGTTTTCTCTCAAAAAGCTTTTAAATCTCCACCCCTCCTTTGGCATAGTTACTGACCATCTAGTATGACAGACTTAAGTTTTATTGTTTGGAAAAGGATTACCAATTACTTGTCTACCGACAGAAGGGAATTTGAATGTAAATCACCATGGACCTTGTGTATATCACACCAATCAGTTAGCCAAATTCCTTTAATTGATCTCCGCAAGATAAATCTCAAGTTACTGTATATTAAAGGGACTTATCATAATAGACAAAGGACTGACAGACCCGAATGATAAATTTATAGACACGACAAAATTTAAACCTGCACCCTTAATTACATAATTTTACGATTTATCAAACACCTTTGCTTAAGTATGTTTAACTGAGTTTGCCAACCCGTGCCAAACAAATAAAAAGAAAATAAAACCCTGTTGAAAGCTAACCCTTTCACAAACGACAGCCTTTTAGACTGCTCAAAAATAGCATGTTAAAATGAGATTGCAAACCCATGCTAAACGAAATAAAAAAAAAAAACGTTGAAAGTGTAACCCTTTCCCAAACGACCACCTTTTAGCCAGGACAAAATTCTGAAAAAGTCGCTTAGTTTTTAAGGTATAGGCATTTTGTGAAGAAAAGGATTTGATATCAGTTCTAGGGGTATTTGGGTATGCTGAGTCCGAAAAACAATGTTGTCAAGCTGAAAAATGGCTCCTTCATCATCTAATTTGCATATTTTCAAAATGGCCGCCAAAATCTTAAATATGCAATAAAAATGTTGTTATTTATCATTTTTTCGACATCTGTTGTTCTAATTATCGTACTTTTCATGTAACCAGACTAAAACTAAATGATTTAACAGGTACATGAGGAAAAAAATGAAATTTATTTTTGACAATTACCGTATAAATGGCAATAAAACAATGAAATTAATCTACATTTTGTTTTCCCGTGTTAAATGCAGTGAAATTATTCAAAGTACTATTTTCATAATGTTTTGCATTAAAGGTAAAGTTTCAAATGCAAATATGACACAGAACACTTATTTGAGTGCAGGTCTTTCACCATATATTTAAGCTTTCAGTAACCTCAAACACGCCAATTTTAGAAACCATGTACATAATTTTTCACATTGTTTTGAAAAAATAATGATAAACCTCATCCATTTTATTGCAATCAAGAATTGGTTAAAATTGTTGCCAAGATATCTACAATAAATTCTTAAAAATATGAATCAATGTCCAAAATATTTTGAAAACGGTTTACCGTATTCATTCTAGTAAAAGTGTGGAAAATTCCATTTTGTGGGAATTTCTATTTTTTGCACTTTTATATACACCCATGATTCCAAACTGCTTCAAAGATAGTTACTCAACTCGTTTTATATTATATTTCTGATATCCTTAGAAATAAATTAAATCGTGTATACTTGAAATGGAACACATATTAAACAGGTATTCTACTTGGGTATTGGACAATTTAAAAAACAGGTACAAATATCCTAGATTTTCAAATTTTGTTAGAATACAAAAAATATTGAGTGTAGCAAACCTAATTCACTATGGCATATTGAGCTTCATTTTGTTTCAGAGGAAAAGCTAGTTGTTTACTTTTACCATCTTTCAAAGAGGCAACTTATTGATCTACCTATTAGAAATTTGATATAGTGACCAGTATACTATATAATACAGATTTTCCAGTCAACAACTGCACACCACTTTAACTTTAATGATTGAATGGGGTTAAATTTTAAGTAACATTACAGTGACTGATGCACATCTCCATTATGTTTCTGACATTTTTCGCACAAGTAAAGTACAACATCCAATCAAAGCCAATAGCTGCTTATCACACTTACATGTAGATAATATGTAAGAGATTCACCCTTTTGTTACAGACTATTTGCAATACACCAAAAATGATTTTGACATCCATGGGTTCGAACCCACAGGCCCTGGAGAAATAGTCTCTGTTGTTATTTATTGAACTATCACAGCTTTATTCGAAACTGTTAGAACAAGAGCATCTATTTAATAGTAATTTGTAAAGTATTGACAGTTTAATCTAGTAGGTTGTGCACTGTCAAAGGAAAGACATGTAGCATATTTTATTAAAATAGACCGTTTTAAGCTTTGCTCATGATAAGGGCTTTATCATTTGCAATGGATTGTCATAAATATAAAATATGGATTTCTTGGTGTATATCCCATGCTTTCAAAGTTTATACAAGTTTAAAATGACGGTTCAAATATACTGAGCAAAAAAAGTTTAGCACGTTTTTAACACATTATTTTTTCAGTTTATGATAATTAAATGAACATTGCTTTGTGCTGTTCAGTTGTCCCGATCGACAACCATTACGCATACAGTGCATGTGTAGAGTGAACATTCAGTGTATTGGACAAAGTCCAGATAAGCAAAAGTCACGTGCGGCACGTGTGCAGTGACATCGATAATGTCTAGCTTGTCCAAAAACACACGATTACACAGATGTGTTAGCAAAATCAATTTAACTGTTACAAATTCTTTGAAATTGATTATGGGAAGGCGAGAAATGATGACGTAAGTTCGACGTCAGAGAGCTCTTTGCATGCTCCAATCAGGTATGTCTGTTAGAGATGTCGCTTTGCATTTCAATAGTCTCCAATTGACAATTACGCGCCTACGGAACTTGGTTTATGCAACTTTAGCCACCAACGACCGACCTAAATCTTGTAGACCGTGTAAAACGACGTTCAGGGAGGATCGTTTCACAGCAACGTCTTGACGACGTTTCGAATTCCTGTCTAGTAAGAATTTAGTGCTACTCCTCCAGGACGTCACAAGGTATACCGTTAGTGACCAGACTGTCCGGAACAGGCTCCACACAACTTGCATCAGGGTCCTTCGATCTTACGCCAATGACGTTAAGCATCGACAAGCAAGGCGTCAGTGGGTATTGATACATCGATATTGATTCAGGAGACATTGGACTGATGTCCGGACGAATCTCATTTTACGTGTCATTAACTGACGGCAGGATTTGTGGTTGGAGAAGATGCGTAAGGCTTGATACCAATAACGTCATCATTGAGACTGTTACGTCGAGTGCAGCGTCATTTTAGGCAGGAAAAGATGAAAACAGTTAAACAGACCTCATTTCAGTTAATGGCAACCAAACAGTACAAGGGTACTGCAATGAAATTATCCAACCTGTCACAGGACCGTCTTTCAACGACACAACGTTGTGATATTTCAATAAGATAATCACCACCCACTTACTCCAAGGATCATACAGAACGATCTACGCCTGAACTGCTTAATCACCAGCAAAAGAACACACAAAGAACATTGTTGGACGTCAGGCTAGAGAAAGTAATGACGTCTGTAACGCCAATGGCAATGAGCGTCATCTGCAGTATGAATGGGCAAATTCCTTTCTGTGTGGTCAGGAAGCTTCTCTGCAACATGGGAAGACATTGAATGGCGGTCCTAGCTGCTTGTGCTGGACATTCGCGTCATTGAAATTTGCTTGACTTTCGATATCTGTCCCCTGTGCACTTTAACGTAAGAAACCTAACTTACGCTTAAGAATTTTGAAACACAATTTTCAGGACGCGCCAGAAAATTGAATTTTCAAACACATTAGGGTTTTATTTTTATGGATTTTGGAATAGTTTTTGACTAGGAAAGGACATTTTCCAAGTGTGCTAAACTTTTTGTGCACATTATATTATTGTCAGACCAGAGATATTAATAAGAATGACTTAGACAGAGGCATTGGCGTCTTCAAGGCTCAACATTTCTTCACACAACCTTAACTGAAGGGCAAGTAAGAAGGAAATGAGCCAGGATCTGGAAAAATGTCATTTAAGGCTTCTGATCCCAACATGGTTCCAGATCAGCCTGCGTATACACGCAGTCTCATCAGGAGCCATGTTGTTCTCTATTGGCTTAACCATGTTCTGTAGCAACCACATGAGAGTAATATGGATCCAGGTCAGACTGCACCTAGACACAGGCTGATCGTGAAACATGGCTATCTCAAATGCCATATGGGACATTTTTCCAGATCCTGGCTCAAATGATCATGAATAGAGACGTGGTTTTCCGCTTGATGCTGCACATAGACATTAATAGCTTCATCATTTTAGCCATGATGGAATCAAATGCCGACTTCTCAAGATGGTTTGTAATATAATCTGTTTGAAGAATATAGTCAGAAGCTCATGTTCAAATATTCACCCATGTTCTTCAGATTTTACGTCAATTCTATTGTTTCTCATGTTTGAATATTTTCAAATTTTATAGGTACACTAAGTTTCAATATCCAGCTCCATCTGTTAAGAACGTTTAATGGCCTTGTTTGTACACGTATTAGAAAATGGTATTACGGGAAAATCAGATATATTACACGGAAAGAAATATTGTAATGACCTTTTTGGAAACGTTTCCTGTGATAAAAACAGGTGATATTATTGACCTGAATACAAAATGTTTTGTTTGGTGTCTTTGAACTTGCTGCACTTCGTTGCTGACCAAAGGTTTGCAAAATGTCATTTAAATGTGGTCAGTTTTAAGATGCGCTTTTACTGTAGTATTCTTAAAAATACAATAACCGACTTATCGGCATATGTATCAAAAATGTTGTGTTTGTTGACACCGCCTAGGTTATTTCTGATGAAGACAGCTGACTTACATCTCACATTCGAATGTTTTATTTCAATACTTCTTGATATAAGTGTATTTGTCATTTTTTTTCACGCGTGTTTCTAGAGGGGCCATGCTAGTATGCCAAACATAAAAAACAAGCAAAATATATTTTCAAAAACATCGTCTAGATTGGTCAAGCTATATGGGTACATACTTACTGTATGACGAAAATTCGCATCAAATTCATTTAGTCATTCTAAATAATGTTTGTATCTAACCTTAACTACCAGATTGTTGGTTTCTTATAACGTTTATAGGAAACTGGGCCGCGTTTAACTAACAATGATTTTTGCAAAAACCTTGTAACAACACATCTGATTGAAGGAGAAATAGTAACAGTAGTTATTCGGCCAATCAGGTTTGTTGTTGTTTCAAAAATGTTCGTAAGTTTGTTAGTAAAACGGGCCCCTGATCCTCGATGAGAATCTTGGTACCAACGACATAATCCTTTTTGGCCCATTAAAAACGATTGGTATACCTCTTAGCAAACTCTAATTGTCCCCATGTTCCGATGCCTTAAATATATAGCATGGTCCCTTTAAGTAGAAAGGGAAATGCCTAATCACCAGCAACAACATTAATTTTGTACAGGATCGTTAAACGCTAGCTCTTACAGCTAGATTATACACAGGCAACCATTTCAATTGAGAATTGGACACATTCACTTTTTATAACATGCAATTCAAAAACACTATATATGGTTTGTTATTGGCTTTATTGGAATAAGTACGGTATTCAGCTCTTATTACATTTTATGTTATAAAGTCAACTCTGGTATAAATGAATTCAGATGATATTTATCCATAATGTTAGTGGAATTACGGAGCTCTTTCCGATCGAGCCATAGGTACTCAAGATGTGTTTTAAATATTTTAGCTGAGCATTGTTCTGAAAATGACAAAAAATATCTTACGTAAGCTAAAATTGAATTGTCAAAGTTTTTTTTGTAAATCAAAATGTAAATGTAAACATCTAAAATGGTACTGTTGATAAAATGTGTGTGTTTTAACAGCGCACTTTTATTTTCTAAAAAAATGCATTTTGAAAGTAATAGTCTGTATGTTTAAAAGGGTTTTATTGCAAGTGATACGGTAAAAGATTATCAAAAATAGTGTCGAAGTGTTTTTTTTTAACTTTTAAAATTATTTACTCATTAGTTGTAAAAAAAAATTTTAGCATTATATCTGAACAATTTGGTTAAGATTATGCCAAAAACTTTGATTCTATATAGCAGATTTGATATTTTGGCGGCCATTTTGAAAATATGCAAATTAGATGATGAAAGAGCCACTTCTGTTCCTCATTTACTTGGTAGACCATTTAGTTTTAGTCGGTTAACACAAAATATGCGCCATTTAGAACATAAGATGTCAAAAAATGACGAATAACAACATTATTATTGCATATTTGAGGTTTTGGCGGCCATTTTGAAAATATGCAAATTAGATGATGAAGGAGCCATTTTTCAGCTTGGCAACATTGTTTTTCGGATTCAGCATACCTAAATACCCCTAGAATTGATCTCAAACCCTTTTCTTCACAAAATGCCTTTATGTGAAAACTTTTCTGATTTCGTGCCCTGACTATTTTAGGCTACTCAAAAAGGAAAGCTGATTCAGGTGACGAAATAAAGCAGAAAATGTGTAAATTGTATCAAAACTATCAAAGGAGGGATAGAAATTACCCATTATCAACAAGTTTTCCTTTTCTCTCGATATTTTCCGAACAAAATTCAAGGTCGTCAAAACCAGGTCTTGTTTGGGAAAGTTTGATTTATTAGGCCTATCATCAGCAATGAATGATATTGGATAATGATTTTGGATATATAACTACATAGCAGCTGATAAGCGGGTTAAACAATTATAAAATTATTATTTCAAATCTCAAACATACATAATGGGTACGCATTTTAATAATATTTAGTAGATGATACAATGAGTACCTACAGCAAAGGGTTTGAAGAACAATTCAAGACATTTTGCATTTTGAAAAAGTAATACCCGTTCTTATCTGTAGCCCTTACCGGAAGCGGAACCACCCAATAATTCAAGGAGGATAATTATCAAGGGAGATCACCCCAGAACCCGGTACGGATCTATTGAGCCTTTTAGGGAGATTTCTCGCCTTATTCATAGAGGTCCTTTGCTTCCCAACAGTACTTTTAGTACTTTGATTTCAATTTGTATTGAATTGATGGTCATAAATTTTGATGGATATAAATAAGATCGTCATTCAAATTGAAAGCTTATAATTCTATAGGCTACATGATTCAGATTATGGATATTTTAGATATGCACATGTATACATAATTATTCTGTTGTACATGAATGGGCGCAAGTCAATTATTGTAACTGGGACCCTTATTGTCCAAACAACATGGGCTTTCCTACATAGGTCCTATATGGGCATATCCATATGGGCTTACCCATACACAGCCCATATACTGGGAATATGGGACCCATCTGAGTCCCTTATGATCAAACGCACTACATAGGTACTATATGGGTCCAATATGAGCCTAACCATAAGGGCTTACCCATACACAGCCCATATGGGGCCATATAAGCATGTTTGCTGGGCTATTCTTGAAATTGGGTACGGGACATTGCCTTTTTTCGAAACTAGGCATCAAGTTTTGAAATTATGATTCAGTATGTTCCGTGTGTCATGCAGAACTTTTTCTGTCGATATTTTTTCGTCGATTTATTGATAATTGAATAAAACAATGTCCGAAATGATAATTGTTCTCGGTTTTCTGTGACAGTGTAATGCAGAACTATTTCTGTCGATTTTTTCTAGTTTTTTCTCAGTGATTAATCGTATAGATATATTGATTATTATACCTCACGATGAATGTTCTGGCAGAGCATCCCAGCCGATTGGCTAGGGCTGCTCTGCCAGTTCAATTATTGTGAGCTATATATATGATCCATTTCTCGCTCTGATGTTTTTGTCAGTGTTGTTTCAATGCATTTAAGCCTGACAGGTGGTTGTGAACATTATGTTTTCGGAACGCGTGCCCATTTCGTCATTTAGAACGAATCAAAGATAATGGTATCAAAGAAAAGGGTATAATTTCCTTATATTGTTAAAGTCTTTCTCTTCGATGCCGTTACCTGTGCGAGGAATCTTTAATCTATGACAAGTCTTGAATTTGTTTGAACTTCGGTAACCCTACGAAAGTTCCTGGTGCGAATCCAGTCTCCATTTCAAAGCCAAATAATGTCTAACCAGGGCTGAAACGAGTACCCGGGTACCTGGCCTGGCTCCTAGGCCGTGAGAATGAATGGGCCAATATATGACTGGAGCAAGTCTACCGGGACCGAATACCCACAGACTGATACTTTTAGCTGGGTCGGTCTGATGTGCTTACAGACATGATGGGGCTAATTGGTTATTTAAGCAGAGTCGGTCGCATGTACGGACCTAAGTGGTGGGTCGAATATATTGGTTCAGCTGAGTTGGTCGCATATTCTGGCTGACATGGTGGGGCAGATCAATTGGTTCGGCAAGCTCGGTCACTTGTTCTGAACGACATGACGGAGGAATAGATTGGTTCAGTGGAGTCGGTCGTGTGTTCTAGATGGCATGTTGTGGCAGATCTGTTGGTTAATCAGAGTCGGTGGCATGTTCTGACCGGCATGGTGGTGGGGGGGGGGGGTGGATTAGTTCAACTGAATCGGTCACGTGTGCTGACCGACATGTTGGGGCGGGTTATTGGTTCGGCTGGGTCGGTAGCGTGTTCTGGCCGGCATTGTTGGAGGAGTTCGGTTGGTATGGCTGTGTTGGTCGCTTGTTCTGGCCAGCATGGTGGGGGATTGGTTGGGTGTCTAGGTTGGTCGCTTGTTCCGGCCAGCAAGATGGGGGATAGGTTAGTTTGGCGAAGTTGGTCGCTTGTTCTAGCTGACATGGTGGGACAAGTCAGTTGATTAAGCAGAGTCGGTCGGATGTTCTGATTAGCATAGTCGGGGGAATTAATTGGTTTAGCTGAATCGGTCACATGTGCTGGCCGACATGTTGGGGTGGGTTAATTGTTTCGGCTGGTTTGGTAGCATGTTCTTGCCGGCATGGTGGGGGATCAGTTGGTTTGGCAGGGTGGGTCGCTTGTTCTGGCCGGCATGGTAGGACAGGTCAGTTGGTTAAGTAGAGTCGGTTGGGCGTTCTGACTGGCATGGTAGGGGAATTAATTAAGCTGAATAGATCATGTGCGCTGACCGACAAGGTGGGTGGGTTTATTGGTTTGGCTTGGTCGGTCACATGTTCTTGCCGATATGGTGGGACAGATCGATTGATTAAGAAGACTTAGTAGCGTGTTCTGGCCAGCATGGTGGGGGAATCGGTTGATTCGACTGGGTTAATTACTTGTTCTGGCAGGCATTTTGGAAGGGGATCGGTTGGTTCAGCTGGGTTGGTCGCTTGTTCTGGCCGGTACGGGGGAATTCGCATATTCTCACCTACATGATAGAGCAGATCGATTATTTCAGAACAGCCAGTCGCATTGTTTTGACTGAAATGATGGGGCGAATTAATTAATTAAGCTGAGTCGGTCCCGTCTGCTGGGTTGGTTGCTTGTTTTGGCCAGCATGGTAGGGGGTTGTTTGGTTAGGCTCGGTTGGTCCCTTGCTCTGGCCGGCATTAAGGGGGATAGGTTGGTTCGGCAGGGTCGATCGCTTGTTCTGGCCGGCATTGTGGGAGGGGATCGGTTGGTTCGGCTGGGTTGGTCGCTTATTCTTGTCAGCATGGGGGGGGGGGGATCGGTTGGTTCAGCTGGGTTGGTCGCTTATTGTAGTCAGCATGGTGGGGGGATCGGTTGGTACGGCTGGGTTGGTCGCTTATTGTAGTCAGCATGGTGGGGGGATCGGTTGGTTCAGCTAGGTTGGTCGCTTATTGTAGTCAGCATGGTGGGGGATCGGTTGGTACGGCAAAGAACAATGCATGTCTTTTAACATGTTTCGACCCATAATGCAGTTCGAACGTTGCACACCCTGATATAAATCGCACTGACCTAGCCCTAACAGAAGCGTAAAAATTGACAAGTTCAAAACCACTGGCCGACCTAGCTCCGACCTCCTGTTTGTTATCCCAAATGTCCCTTTCTCTCGGTGTTTCGACTGTTAAAACAATACTTTTTTCAGTTTACATGTCTGTGTATACCTTCATTTGGTAGTGGTATACAGTTTTCTTGAAATTTAAACTGTCTAAAACTTATATACATGTATAAGGAATTATAGCTCTGTGCTTACCTTGCCCCAAGGGTCGACCGAACTTGCCCCGTGCATGGGGCAAGTTCGACCACTACGATCAAAACTATTAAACTTGAAATTCTCTTTCTTGAAAAGAAACATATAAAAATGATAGACGCAGGTAAAAAGGCTATTGCTGGTCGAACCTAAATATACGAGAGCCGAAAATGTAATTTATCACAAATCAGTCCACCAAATATCATCAAAATCGGACATAAAACAAGAAAGTTACATTAAATAGTATTTCATATAACGCAGGGGCGGGGCAGGTAGGCACCGAACGTCACGACGTCACAAGTTCACAACGTCAAAATAATAACGCTGCTCCTCCACATAGTCAATGTAAAATGCAATGCAATTCATGTGGCGTTCAATGCACTCACTAAACATACTACTGTATCATTGTTCGTAGAATGTGGAAACCATCCACTGAATACCAAGAGCTTATTTACAAAAAAATTGAATATTTGACATTTCAGGACCGAGTTCATAACGGAAAACTTCTCGAAATTCCACCGGAGCTAAGTCTGATCGGTAGGAACCATTTCAGCTTTCTTGGATTAGGAAGAAACAGGCGAAATCCATTGCCATGAATGTCCCTGGCTTTCTGTGTCAATTAAGTACATGTAACTCAATTTGTTATTATGATCTTATCACGCAATTCCACTTACAAATGCCGATTTTGGTTCATGAATTTCTTCAATGCCACGACAAGATTTCCCTTGTCATCTTGAGTCAGCAGATATGGAATCCACCGACAGCTCAGCCTACTCATGTTCAATTATTTTGTCAGTTTTCTCTGGCCATTATCATAGCTTAGATCCCTCTTATAACAGATGCCTTTGACGGCGACGCGGCGATCTCAAGTATCGACGTCTTAATAGCGTTAGTTGACGTCGCGTCCAGACCGCCCCTCTAACTACTCCCTTTTTATCCTCTAGCATTTTTCTTCCGATCTTAAACATTCGGTACCAAACAAATGTGTAATTTTTAGATTAATAATAGTTTACAGGTTTTTCTTGAAGTATTTTGTTGGTGTCGGTAGAGGAATATCCATGTTATACGCAAAACGTAAGAACTGCGCACGTTTTCATTCTCTACCAACGTCAGGTTTGACCTTTATCGACAAATCAAATTGGTCCATTGTTTCGCCATTAAGCTATACATGTATATGACCTTAAAACTCAAATGACTGAAGAATGATAAGATGGTATATTTGATATCCACAAAGTCTATAGTGGTACCATCAACATTGAGACTCAAAAGTACTTTTAACTATTGACTGTCCTACGTGAGAGGGGTGTTGTGATTACATCTAACGGTAAACACCTTCTTAAAACCACGACCTTTTTTACATACCTGGTTTACCTGTTCAGTTTGACTCGTCTGTCCAGAGGTCATGGTTTATTTATAGAAAAGTTTGTGCGTTAGAAAGGGTAGAAAAAACATAATAAATATAAAAAGACACAGTAATTGTTCTCGTGCCCCGCCTAACCGTACATTGATTGTTATGGGCACACGTACGTCTAGCATGGACGTAATGAAAAAATGTCAAATTTTCTGTATCAGGTCAAATATATACTCGGCAAAACTGCTAACGCATCACTCAGATCTTTGTTAATATTTTTTTAACGAATATACAGAATACCTTCAAAATTTACACATGCTGACTACCACCATTTGATAAGAGATCTATGAAATTTCATAGTAAATGTTACCGTATCTTGTAAAATATTGATATTTTAATAATGACACCCTTACTTCTGAAATTCATAAAGTCTGAAATTTGATTAAAATGGAAAATTCACGCACAACTTTCAAACCTTTTGTATAGACTGAAAGAGTTTCTGTTTATAAAAGTTACCATTAAAAAAACAAACCGACGGCTTTAACGTTTTTATGGGCACGTAATGTATTCCCACAGAGGCATTTTATATCACTAGTGCCGTAGGTATCATTGATGGCGTCGACGGCGACGTAGGTTACGTAGACAAAAACGTATCGGTCTATATCTTATGAACTGTATAAGATGCAGTCTTGATATTTCACACATAGACAGGCCTCAGCAAGACCTTTCACCTAACACTATAAAATTTGACCTTGTGACCTTGACCTTGAAAAATTGACATTTTCTTTCAAAAAGGTGCGTCTATGCGAGCTACGTTGTCCCGGAAAAGCCCTTGTTATGTTAGATAGAAAATTATTTTTTTCAGACTTCAATTTCACAATAAACCAGCTTTCAAAATCAATTCAAACAAAAATGATTGAAAAAGATCACAAGTTACACGAGCCAAAAAACTGTTTTGGCCCCCTTTCGTATGACACGGTCACATAAGAATAAAAAACTTAGAAATAGTTTTATGAATTAGTGCAGAAACTTGTGAGATAAACATTTGCCAAATTATAAATCTAAATCCTTGACAATAAAGAAGTTATGCAATTTTAAAAAGTGATGCGTTAGCTCTTTTGCTTAGTACTCGTACATGTATTATGCAAAATTGCAGATTGAAAAACACACAAATGTTGATTTTAGAGCATCAGTACCTCTAATTCTGGATCACCCCTCGTATATATATTAGTCACCCCCAAATAGCTTTCATAGAATTCAAAATATGAGCAATAGAAAAAAGGGAGCGAATTAGCCCCGGTCTCCACTGCCCTCTTAGTTGATATCTAACGACACGCCAAGAGAACAGCACTGGTATTGGTTAGACTGCACGTATGCCCAAACACATCTGAATCTATGATCCAAATGCTCACCATAGTATCACTGGTATTGAACTCGGCCAAAGCGAGGGACGTTTTTTGCTACAACAAGGTACAGATATTTTGCGTTTAAATGTAAGTTTAAAGATCTAATTGGATAGTTTTTCTAATAACATTGAATTTGTTCTAAAATAGTCCGGATTTACCGATATGTATTGACAAACTGTTTGTGTTGTTATAAAATCTCGTAACCACGGCTTCAATAAAGCCGTAGTTACGATATTTTATAACAACAACGACGATATACTATGATCGCGAAAAAACGTCCCACGCTTTGACCGAGTTCACCACCAGTGAGTATGGTATTCAAATACAGTCGACACCATATTATCGGAAGTTAGAACGGACGTCAAATTCTACGACATATCCGGAGTTCGACTCTTCATTTTTTTCGTTTTCGATTGAAATGATATGTTACCATTTTTGATGCTGATTAAATACGTTCATAATTGAAATAGATCTATATATAGTCTAAGAAAAGGGGGGAAATGCTGCAAAACGATTTCTGTCCCTTTCCCGTGATATATATACTGACGTCAAATAAAAACGCTCCAATGAAATCTGTCGTTATTTTCCTTATGCCTATTACAATGTTGTTGAAATGTATACTGTATATCATCATTTTGACCGACAATTACGGCAAATGAAAAAATATGCGTTTCTTTCCATCAACATGTCCATTTCCGGTGACTGGTCACGTTTTCTACGTGCGCTTCGTGTATGTACATCACGCGATGAAATTTGTCACATTTTACACAGTAACATGTGTTAGTGAATAGGCAACCACGAATTCAAAGATTTTCTTATGAAACATCCGAATTGAAGGATTATAAGACTGAATTCTAAATCAGGAGCTCGTAATAAAGCCATTTTTGAATGCGACGAATGCACAAACCAGTCGCGAGACAGTTAACATATTGTGTTTCTCGATTCGGTATCTTGATCGACGCGTTAGAATTCTGCGAACGTTTATTGATCGGCCACGCTCATCTAGACCTCACGTAACGCCTGTAAAGCAAGATAATTCTCCACGTTAACGTCATGTACGTTTCAGATTTGTGACGTTTTGATCGACGTTCTGTCGAATAGTCGGTAAATGTGGTGGCCAAATAAGTGTTTTTCTGGCAACTGTTGTTCTTGCATGTAACGTTTGAAATAGACACACTGCTTGGAAAATATAGCTCGTAGATTAGCCATTTTCGAATACGAGAAAATCAAGAACAAGCCGCATGACGTTTTGACGCCTTGCACTGCACGATTAGGCATCTTGGTCGACGAGTAAGAGTTACAGAAGCATTTTGTAAATCGGCCAAAGTCAGATAGACCTCATGTAACGCCTGTTATACAAGAAGCTGTCTTACGTTAACGTCATATGCGTGTCAGGCTTGAGACGTTAAAATCGACGTCTGGTTTAGTATTCACTAACTGTGGTCACCAAAATAAGCCGTTTTGCGGTATCTTTTGTCGTCGCAAGTAAAGTTTGAACCACGCGCTACTGCTTTTCAAATGGAAATTCTGATACCGCTCTGTTTAAATGTCCCGTTTTTTGTAAACTGTAACAATTTGATAATTTTTTATCATCATTTTTCAACAACAGATAATCAAATTTACAGATGGAAATCAGTATTTGTAATTTCAAATCAGATTTACTGAATAATCGGACATTTATTAGTGCTGAGGAGTTTTTATTTGACGTCAGTATATATATAGCTATATTTACTTCAAAACAATTTCGTCTAATCCGATGTCGACTTAAAGAGTGTCGATAAGTAACTTTGACATTATCGTCCGAAACATCTTTGAATTTGGACCCGACCGGTCTGAAATGTTTTTCTTTGGGAAATGGTTAAAGCACCTATTCTATTGATTCTGAACTAAGCTGTTTCCCTTCAGTAAGTCACAATTTTATATGATGCGTCCAAATTTCATCTGCAAGACAATCGTAGAAAAGCGGGGGCGGCCAAAATCGATGCCGAGCTACTGTAATGACGCAGAAATCAATTTGTTTTCCCGGAATTCTCCGCTATATAACCTACAAAATCGCAAACTTTTCATGTCTGTAAATTTTGAGAGAGCTGCTACGGATTATTTCTTGCTTCTTAACCATATTCCAAACAAGACATGGGTTTGACTTCCAAAACGGAAAACCCTTGGGAAAACATTGATGCAAAAGAAGAAAATGCTGATGATCAGCATTTTCTCAATTTGCCTCGATATTTCCTATACTACATTATACACAAGAAATATCATTATGAACATCCATTTTTTTCGTCAAAAGAAGCTTTTGAGTCAGACTACACTGTTTTTTGTCATTTTAAGCAAAATTAATGAATCTTTTTCGAGCAAAATGATTAGACTTGCAAGAGTTCAGGAGGCAAATACGTATGTTTTCACGCCATCGGGGGCAGGCTACCAAAACCCTTCGGACCAGCCCATTTGTAGGGCCCATGCTTAACCCTACCCCAAACAATACTTTGTTTTGACACCATTTTATAAAAAGGCGTGGTGGAAAAAATGACAATATAAGGAAGTGCTGGTAACCAGCATCTTTATCTGTTGTCTCAATGTTCTATATTGTACACAATGCCTGTATTTATCAACATACATTGTGTCGACTTAGAACTGCAGCAGCTAGAAGTCTGTTGTTTGGGAAAGGTTTAAAACTTTCTCTGATAAAGAAAGATAGATTCACTGTAAATACTTGTTTAGAAAGTATAGCAGTTTCTCCGCCACTTAAATAATTAATTATATTAGTTGTTCCCACTGGATTTATGGACCAATTATAAATCAGTAACCCTCTGATCAAATTGCGCTGTCTGTCTCTCTTTGTCTTAGATCTAGGGCTTAATTCTGTATCAATAATACTAACCCTTTCCAGCCCTTTTCAATACACCGGGATTTTAGACTGTCACAATTTTGAAGGCTAATGCAAAATGAAAGGTAATATTATACACTCAAAGACACTTCCAATGCAGCACTTACCTTTTTGGTAATAACTTGAAATTTTATGAACCATTTTCATCAAATTTTCAACAAATCTAATTCATTCACACTTGCATAATATCTGTAATTTTCATAAAGAATCATTGAAGAAAAATGATTAAATTTGCAGTTCATATAATATGACTAGAAAACAAAAAGTCGCAAAAAAGCTGTGCGAGCTGATAAAGTAAATTCTAGGTATTCATGTAACAACAGTACAGTTTATGACATTCTGCTAAGATTCTGTGTGTCCGCCATGGACCTATATGACACGAAGCCCTTCTCATTTATAAAGCATAACTGATGACGAACCTTTGCGGGATCATTCTTAACTCGTCCCTTTTAAGTTCCTGTTCCAGTTGTTGAAAAGTTCTTGGAGCAAAATTGCGAAAACTAATATCTGGTGACAAATTCGATAATTTTGCGCAATGCTGACATGTACAAAACATTATTTCTTAAACAAAATAGATGCAACTGAATTCTAGTATTGCTTCGCCCGTGAAAGCATGTTATCAAATCTTATGAAGCAGTGGTATGAGATATGAGCATGATTTAGTGATGCTGCTTTGATGCTATTGAATTCTGCAATTGCCAGGGGTTTTGTGACTTTTCATTTTTGAGTCTTAGTGAAAAATCTACATATTTTTTATGTTTGGATCAAACGATTTTGATGAAATTTAGAGAGAACATGTAAACATAGCTGATTTATATTTTGCTGAAAATTTCATAAAATATACTGTATCATTTATTTTATTTATGATAGAAAATGTAAGTGTTGCGTTGAAAGTGTCTTTAAGTGTAGACGTTGTGAAAAAATATGATGGAAAATGAGAAAATTTTCATCATAAACATTTTACATTTCATAAGCTTTTCCTATCAGAACCCCCTAAAAACCAGTGATTGGGGGATTCTTGATCCCTTTTGAATCACCGACTTTAGCAGAGATCATTTGAAAAAAAGAAGAAAAAATGAATGCTAAATAACTAGCATAAAGTCTCCATTTCTGGAAATCTTACTGAAATGAAGAATATATTTAACTCATACCACACATTGACTCTCCAAAAGAGGCCTTTGGAAACATAATGCAAAATAAAGAAAGTATTTGTAACAAGCAATAATTTCTTCTTCATTTCCCATTTTTCCTATCCGAACAGAGCAACCCCCCCCCCGCAAAAAAAAAAAAAAAAAAAAAAAAAAATAAAATAAAATAAATAAACAAATTCTGTTCACTTGAAATTGCAATCTGAAAAATCTTCGAATTTGAGTCAGTCTGAAATTTTGCCGTCTGGCAATTGGTTAAACCGATGTCGCTGAAAACGTAGACGCCTTTAGGCTTTACATGTATATAGAACTTTTATGCTACATGAGGTTTTGTGGAACGAAGACATTGCTTGGTAGTAACTGCGTATTTTTTCGCAAGGTTTCCAAAGGGAGATGTCGCCTCCACATTGTGGCCCCGTAACCCCATGATCAAATTATCGTCGGTTTTTTTTTACCGAAAACCTCGTAACTGCAGCTTGTTTTAAGCTGCAGGTACGAGGTTTTCGTTGAAAAGCAGCGTTATGTTGTCTGCCTATTTTTGTCTTACATCTTGGCCTATGGTCTGATATCTTTTACATAGAACAAAACATGTAGGCTATCACATAACCGTTACTAGTATTTCTCCATAAGGTAGCAAAACTCACTAGAAACATACAAATGCATACAAAATTGCGCTTAAAACAGAAACAAGTGCAAATTGTATCGTGCCGACACTCGGATGACTGGAACAGAACCCTTGTTCTTCTACCAATCGACCTAAACAATGGTGTTCTCGAAGGGAAATGATAAATAGGCCTAGCTCCATTGTGAAGACGGCCGATATAGTACAAAGAAACTCTGTAAAGTACATACAACAATAATCGATTATCGTCGCTTTTTAACAAAAACCTCGTAACTGCAGCTTAAAAGAAGCTCCACTTATGGGGTTTTCGTTGCAAAGCATCGTTATATAGATTCAGAGGTCCCAAAATAAAGTAATAATACAAAATCGTTCATTAGATTCGAAAGTTTAAAATCTGTAGTTACATCATTGTCCAACGAAAGCAGCAAAATACAACCCGTTCCTAGACGAGCCCTGTTTTGACACCCCAAAACGCAAGTGAATACATTAATGCAGAAAATATTGATGGCTGATTAATGAGCTGATAATGTGGTTGGTTGTATGGAGTTTTACGTCCCACTCAACAGCTAAGGTCATATGGAGACGGGACCTCGGTTTAAAGTCTCGTCCGAAAGACTGGAGCTGATATGTGGACAAAAGGGTCATTTTACAAGTAGTTTAGAATTCCAAGTTTCTAGATCAGCCTGTACATAAATGCAGTCTGATGAGGATCCATGCTGGTCTCATGTAGTTGCAACATGCCATACTGCGTTGATAAAAAGACTGGTCTAGATCTTCGTTGGTCTCAAATGATACAATGGCCATTTTTCTTGATCTCTGCGCAATCATTTTTTCTAGACGTATTTTTCTTCGCAGAAAATACTTTAGATCTCCACTTTTTACCAAAACGCCAAATTATAGGGTCCAACTTGGAAGCTGCTCCAGACAACAAAAGAGATATTTCTAATCTAAAGGTAAAGTTTGTAAATCATATATAATATAGCAAAGAAAACATTTGACCATAAGAAGAAAATGCTGGTTATCAGCATTTATGTTCTTTTAACACACTGTTTTCCTAAACCAATTATACTAGGGACTTCAAAGCCGAGTCTTGTTTTGGAAAAGGGTTAAGAACAGACAACAATTGGATTCTGTATCCCGAAAATAGAACATTTTCTAGCCATTAGGATAAAGCGCATATTTAATTACATGTATCATATATGGCTGGGAAAAGGGCGACCGAACGTCTTGGTATCTTTGATCGAAAATTTGACCGTATTCACCAACAGTTCTAAATTCTTTATGTAATCGTATAACAAGTTATTTGATTGATCCGGGCCGTGTGTCTCGGCCAATCGGATTGTTTGCTGTGTATTTTTAGAACTCAGTCAAACACATAGTTTAATCCAACTAAGATAATTCCAAAAATAAGTTTTATATATACATTAGTATAGGGTTAATTCAAGTTTTTGAGGTCGATAACATTCACAGAGGCCCAAGAAATACATTAACCTCCGAGTGCGAAGCACAAGGGTCGTATTCGTATTTTTGCGGGCCTCTGCGAATGTTAACGACCGAAAAATACGAGAATTGACGCTATTATTGCATAAAAAGCATTAAATTACAATGATTACTTACTCCAAACCCCTTGATATGTGCGAAAAATGAACGGAGGTGAGATAAAAAAATGTCCGCCTTAGTTGTATTGTACTAATAAATGTTCCGAGAATTTTGTGTTATGCGTGACGTCGATAAAACGACGTTACGTAATAATTTGGCGCCAAAGGCGAACGTCGCATATTTAACGTAAGACGTTTAGAATTTTGCGGGAAAAGAGACAATTATTTAATTTGAAAAATCAAATCGAGGATATTTGAGTGCAAAACCGGTCCGATATCGGACGAGAATCTGCCGATTAACGACCGGTTTTTCACGACTCGGTCCGGTTCCTTCTCGTTATTCAATGCTGATAATGGCCCGAAAACACACATTTAATGCAATAATGTGGCTTATTCGACCGGCCATGCTTATCAGAGCTTTATAAAAACTGTGCTTGAACATTGATGTCTAAATAGGAGATGTTCGGGCAAGTATTTCACATTGCAATCACTCTTTATTAATTCTGCAAAATGCAGGATTGCTCAATCAAAACAAACATCGTGGCATTTTCCGATTACAAATGTAACTCTACACTGTGGGATTCTATGCGATGACGTAGTTAAACAATTGGAAAATACGTCAATTGCATGGGATTTCCCTTGATAATGTCTGATGAAATAAGATGAGATTATTACATTGGCGTTTTAATTTTAGAAACAAAATGAAACAACAAACCCTTGTCTGAATCATTCATATGATGTTCAGATATCATTATTTTCTATCTAGATCTACTGTATCTAAACTGACGTCCAAAAGAAACGCTCCAATGAAATTTGTCGTTATTTTCCTTATGCCTGCTACAATGTTAGTAAAATGTATTCTGTATAATACCATTTGACCGACAATTACGGCAAATGAAAAAATATTCGTTTTTATTCGCCAATATGTCAATTTCCGGTGACTGGTCACCTTTTCTACGTGCGCTTCGTGTATGTTTATCACGTGATGAAATTGGTCATATTTTACACAGTGACATGTGTTAGTGGATAGGCAACCACGAGTTTAAAGATTTTCTAATGAAACATCCAAATTGAAGGATACCAAGACTAAATTCTGAAAATGGAGCGCGTAATATGGCATTATATTAAATACGACGAATGCACAAACAAGTCGCAAGACGGTTTAACATATTGTGTTTCTCGATTCGGTGTCTTGATCGACGCGTTAGAGTTCCGCGAACGTCTTTCGATCGGTCACGCTCAAGTAGACCTCATTTAACGCCTATAAAGCAAGATAATTCTCCACGTTAACGGCATGTACGTTTCAGGTTTGTGACGTTGGGATCGATGTTCTGTCGAGTAGTCTGTTACTGTGTTGGTCAAATAAGTGTTTTACGGGTAACTGTTGTTGTTGCCATTAACGTTTGAAATAGACACACTGCTTGGAAAATAGAGCTCGTAGATAAGCCATTTTCGAATACGGGGAAGTAAAAAAACAAGCCGCCTGGCGTTTTAACGTCTTTCATTGCGCGATCTGGCATCTTGGTCGACGAGTTAGAGTTACAGACACATTTGCCAATCGTCCAAAGTCAGGTAGACCTCGCGCACCGCTTGTTATAGAAGAAGCTGTCTTACGTTAACGTCATTTGCGTTTCAGGTTTGAGACGTTGAAATCGACTTCGCGTTTAAGTATTCACTAATTGTGGTCACCAAATAAGCCGTTTTACGGTATCTTTTGTCGTCACAAGTAAAGTTTGAACCACGCGCTACTGATTTTCAAATAAAAATTCTGATACCGCTCTGTTTAAAAGTGCCGTTTTTCTAAACTGTAACAATTTGATCATTTCTTTATGATAATTTTTCAACAACAGATAATCAAATTTACAGATGGAAATAAGTGTTTGTAATTTCAAATCAGATTTACTGAATAATCGGACATTTATTAGGACTGAGGCGTTTCTTTTGGACGTCAGTATAGTATCATATGCACGGAAACACGAACCTGTTGCCATATTAGCCGATTAAGAAATACACGTGACCGTTATCCATTGTGTATGATTAATAATCCCAGAAAATATTTTTCCACGAAGTTTGTGTGGCGAATCATAATTATTAGGCCTATATACCTTAGTCTACTAACGGATAAAGTGACTGTGCATGTTTATTTCCTTATTTCATATTTTTAATAGATGACATATTTACAAGAAATATCTCTTCCATGTGTCCTTAAGATACGCTTGGTAACAAAATGCCGAAAGCAAAAAACTTCATATGCAAGGATGTTCGACGCAGCACTGCGTTATTCCTAAGTGGGGATGATATTTGTTTTTGTGTCGAAATTAAGTTGTCCCGGGTTAACCTTGTTGCACAATAACTTTCTTGTTCAGGAAAACGTCATGTAAATGTTTTAAAATTGAACAGAAAACCAGGTGACAAGTTTATCCGAAGATGCACGTTTATAAAAGAGGTCGTCTAGCCTTACGGCGTGCACATAAAACATTGACTCCTTTGATACGATTTCAGCAACTCGGAAACACCCGCGCCATGCCGCATTCGAGACGTCTACGCGTGACGTCATTCCAACAACGACCACCTGTGGAATCGACAGTAAACGACAAACTTTACTGCTAGGCAGTCCCAGACGTCTCTCGATAGCATGTAGGCTTGCTACGACGTCGCCATCAACATCGTCTTCAGTGTCTTAGTCAGCCTCTACGGTTTTGTAAGGTCCATTGGAACACGGTGTTGATTATTGACGCGTTGTGGAGAAGGTCATGTGGTACAATAAATGAGAGTGGAATGCAGATTATATTTCTTTTAGACACATGCATTGGTCTTTAAAAACATTTTTGTATACATAGGGGGTTCAAAATTTAAGAAAAAATGTATGAAAATGGGTTCGGATATGCATGGGAGAACCAAAGTATACCAAATGGCAGAACAGAGCAGAACATATTTTATTGAAACTTAGGCATACATAGGCCTACCTCATCGTTTACAATATACAAATATTAACATGTTGCGTTAAAATGACATATAATAACAATAAGAATTTTGAACAATCCATCAAAACTCAAATTTGTAACATTAATATATGAGACTGTTAACTAGATTTTTTCTCTCCTTTTTCGGAGAAAGGAATAGTTAATCGTTTGTCTGTCTAATTCAAATGCTTTTGTACAGTTTAATGCCAAATTATTAAGAATGGTTCTGTTGTCAAAATTTAAAAGCTGTACAACATACTTGGTCTAATAAAATAATTTTTGATATGATTTGTTCTGAGAACATCATAGAATGGACACACTAAAACAAAATGGAACTCATCTTCAAATTTGTTTAAATTACAAAGAGAACAAATGCGTTGATTTCTATCGATTTTTTTCTTGTCTGCCAATTTCTATTTCTAAAGCATGACATGATTCAATTTTGTTAAACTATTTCTGCATTTCGAGCAGTTTAAGATGTCTAGATAAGACGATCGTTTAAATGAGGGTTTTATATTTGTAAACAGTGACAGTGATAAATGATACTTATCATTTTCATACCAGTTACCATTTACAGATTCTGGATACATCCAAATTTCATGAAATCCCTTAGACTACAAACTGTCGCGAACTTTGGATGACCAGTCTACAATATTTTCAGTGCTTTCTATTGGATTCCGTTGTTCTCCAGGATGCAATTTGGAGATTTTTCTTTGTAAAACTTCAGCCAAAATTTAATTACATATACGAAAGTGTCTAGAGATATAAAGGCGTTATCTTTCATGCTCTTCATATAAAGTGAGGAATGAATTAATGTTTTTACTTGTAAAATCCACTTGTAAAATTTATTATGAATTGCTTCCAAATTTTCAGCTTTTATACCCCCCCCCCCCCCCCCCACTCTTACTTCAAAACCATAGTTCTGAACAGAAAGCACTTGTGAATCAAATAAATTGAATAAAATATGAATTGGTAGGTCAATATTTCATGTACTACTACTATGGCAAACGGTTTATTTTGGTACATGCAGCGACTGGGTAACCAGTATTTGCAGATATGGAGAAATAAAAGCTGTACTAATATAAGTTAAAACTAGTTTTATACAAAGAGTTTAAAATACAATTGAGTACGAACCAATTATCTAAATAATTTGAACATTTACCAATTTCGAAAGTCACTTGCTTGTTTCAGGACAGGATCTTTGCAAATTTCCATTGAACAAGGTCGTTAAAATAATATATATGCTGATCGACGCTTTTGTTTTCATTGCAAAAACGAATTTGAAGATATGTATCACGTTTTATTAGTTTGTATACTTTATTTTGATCTTCGGTGTGCTTGTATCAAGGAAAAATGCTTTGAAACTTCAACATAATACAAATATATAATCATTATGACTAGAAAAAGTGAGTGAATTTAGAAATATCGCAATGTATATTCATCATGCATATAAAAAGAGAAAAAAAACCCATGTTGTTGATCAAATACCAACAATACCATATCGTCAGAATAATTTTTCAATTTCAATGTACATGCTGTAACTGAATTAACATTGTTCATTGTGAAATGTATTTTGTCATTGGTTGTACATAGACTACGTAAATATTTCATTGGGATTGAAAAGGCTGGAGGCCGATTAAAAAAAACACACACATTTGAATTTGAATCTTCCATTACATAGCATGTTTTGAAATAATTCCTTCCTCAAGATGCCAGACTTTGGAGAGTTGGAGAGTAGCCCACAAAAACGCGCATTTTACTTCAGGACTAGCCTATGCCTTGTTTGGGAAAGTGTTACGGTTCGATTTGTTTCTATTCTGAACAATTCTGCGTTTTATGAGAATTTCGTTCTGCAAGCTTTTTTTCCGATACAGAGTTACTGTAAGCGCCCGAGTGATCGATATTTGTGTCTTGGGATTGACGACTCGTTTTCCCATTCATAAGGCTAGCAGCGTAGGTCGAAGTTAAACAATGGTTTGGACATTAAGCACAACGTGACCGATTCTTGTATAAATTGTGTACTTTAGTCTGAGCATTGTTAACTAGCGCTTTCGATACGAGGATTTTACGTGAAATTTATTGTTGTGAACGCAGGCTACGTTTAAGTTATGTTTGGCTTGGCGTTCATGCTTACACGTATATTGGCTGATAATAAAGACTAACAGATAAGAAGGGACGTACAGTGGTCGGTTCATCGTGACGTGACCATTTAGACGTCACGTTGAACGCGAAGATTGATATACGTGAAGCCTACGTTTAATTAGTAACTGTTTCATTAATACTTTGACGGAGTAGAGCAGTTGAGCAATCTTGGCATTGATGTAAGATTTGAATTGATTTCACCTCGTCTGTTCTGAGAATTTCAATTAGTTTCTTTATAACAATCTAAAAAACGCTAGTTACAATTGTAGATAGGACATAAAATATTTACAAGCATTACATTTAGACGATGTGTGCACGGTTCAATTGTTCACGTGACTAGATATTTGTAAACGCGATTGATTATTGATTGTTGGTTGATCGATTATTTTTATCCTCTGGAGAGTGAATCTTATTTGGAGTTGATTAATTCAGAATGTGGAAATGTATTGTACCACCATTTGGCAATAATAGCAGGTAAGAATCTTAACCCTTCTCCAAACAGCATAAAATTAGCGGGACCCAAATTCAAAGGTTTTTACAGAGTGAATGGAATTTTACATTTTTGTGTTTCTGTGTAGAAAACATTGTGGAATATGAAGAAATTGCTTGTCACAAGCAATTTCTTCATTTACACAATGTTTTCCCAAACCCTTTCTTGAGAGGGAGTCGAAAGGCGTCACTGTGCAGTAGGCATGGTGTAAACTGCATCCGAAATAATATACTTGTAGCCACAGAGAAGTGATTGATTGAAGGATTGTTTTTTTTTAATTTTCGACCAAACCCTATGTGTTATGCTGTATACGCCCATTAGGGATGACATAAGCCCCGATTACACTATCTTTAGAGGTATTCGCTCGACGGACTTCGATAAAAGATAATCAAAGTACTGAAAGTACTTTTGGGAAGCAAATTTGTTACCAATGTTTAAAGGCCTGTCCAGAACTTAGAGTACTTTGATTAGGTACTTTGATTATACCATTTGAATACCTTGAGTACTTTGATTTCAAGCTGGAGTTGTTGTATCTATTTTTAGCACAATCTTCATGCATATATAAATCGTTTGTGTAAATTTACTATTTATAGCTTTGAATATATTTCATAGTTCAGTAATCTTGACTGACCCATTTACAAGGAAAGCCATTGGACTGATCTTTGAACCATAATAAAGCAAATTACTACGTCGGTCTTTTCTTCTCTTAATGACATGATTAATTGAATGTTTCATATTCAGTCATACAATTCAATATCTTATTTATAACGTCAGACTTCAATACTGAATATTCGAATAACTGTTCCCTCATTTATCTTTGCTTTTGATAGAAATATTTAAAGTGAGGAGGAGCGAAGATGTTGTGTGGTTTGCAGAGAAAGTAAAGTGCATATAGAGGTGCCTGCATAGGGAAGGCAAATTTGCAAAATTTGATTCCCAAAAAAAACTATTTTACTGTTAGGGGAAAAACAATCTTTTTTATCCCCCCTGTTGATACCACTGACCATTATCATTCTCATTAAGACTTTGCGAGCCGTTTATACTGTATCTTTTGATGTGTTTTATAAAAAAAAAAACAACAACATTGCTGAACTATTGATCGTTATAGCTCACGATAACTGACCTGGAAGAGCAGCCCTAGTTAATAGCTTAGGATACTCTGTCATGTCATTTATCGTGCGCTATAAACTTGTTATATCGAAGGCAGAGCGCGATTGTCAACTAGTAACATATATTGGATATGAACTGGTTCTTTGGAAATGGTTATTGTGAGTTTTTTTATTGTGGATCTAGATCAGCTTGTCTGACTTGGAATTATATTGATTCCTTGTATCGTTACAGGTCATAAAGAATGTCTTTAACCCATTACCAAACGACAAAATTTTGGGGTAATCCAATTTGAGAGAAGTTGCAGACGACATTTCAATGTGATGAAATTTCGATTTTTTTACCTTTTTAGGTAGAAAACATTGTGGGAAATGAAGAAATTGCTTGTCACAAGCAATTTCTTCATTTTCCACAGTGTTTTCCAAAGCTATTATCCTGTGAGGAGTCAAAAAGAGTCACTGTGTGGTAATGGGTTAATGAACAACAACATATCTTTTGTACTCAAAGGTTGATCAACGTTCAATGATAGTCTCAGACGGGGAAAATAGTTATACCGTTTTCCAGATACTACAGGCGCATTCTTTAAAGCGATATTTTAAAGATTTCTTAAGATGTTTTAGATAAAGCGTTTTTAAGACCTAGATTCTGGCCGATGTGTTCCGAATGAACCATGCGTTATAGAAATGATTTGTATAAATACTATAGAGCATTCGGGACCCCGCGGTTTATGAGTTATGGAGCATTCGGACCAACTCGGCAAATTTTCTCTACATTGTTTCAACAGAGTTGACCGAGGGGTATCGCAACAAATATACTAGGATAATGGCGCCTCCTATTGAGCGGCTTGAAAATCTTGCACTAAAATCGATCTGTCCTAAAATATGTTAAGAAATCTCGCTCTAAAGAACGCGCCTCTGTTCAACCATGTCGTTGGCCACGCTTGATTCAAGCTGCAGTTGCGACATTTTCGAGCATAGCCTAGCCAAGGAAATGGACTTGGCATTCTTATAGCCATTTCTAGTCAAGGTTCAATAAGCAAATGGCAAGTATTTGTGGTGTAAAATGAAGTGGTCACTTTGACAATAATGCCCATCATAGCTCCCTTTTGTTTATTGATAAATATTTATGGATTCGGACCATTAGAATATGTCAAAATATTTTTCCCATTTACGGGGATGTTGTAAAAACACGATATCTTTGGACAGGCTTACGAAGAAAACATCCCCCTTGTACATTAACCGTCTCCAAAAGTGGCAATAATTCAGGCTGTTTCAACTTGAAATCTTCAGTAGAGTACAAAATAGATGTCCATTTTAAGCTACAGTTTCTTTATAATACAGGACACCATTTTGAAGCCACATGAGGAAATGCTTATTATCAGCCTTTCCCAGTTTTGCTTCAATGTTTTGTAAAGCTTCTTCTTTTAAGGACCTCAACGCCAGGGTATTTACGAAATTGCTCGACTTAGCTCCTTAATATTAAGCAATTTTGTAAATGCTCAGTTACAAGATTGCTCACGAAATCTTCATTGTCTGCAGCTAGTTGTGACATAAATCTTAAATAGCAATTATTATTTTGCTTAAAATAGACTCGGTTATGTTTTGATAAACCGTCGGTGTTGTTATAAAATCTCGTAACTACGGCTTGATTCAAGCCGTAGTTACGCGATTTGATAACACCACATACAGAAATACTGTTGTTTGTCCGAAATTACGTCATTGATTACTGGATAAAATCGTTTTCTATTGGAAAACAAGCCCTGCTGTTTGTCGTCTGGTAAGAGGTCGGAGTGTATATGAGACGATTCGCGTACAGGAGAAAAAATGTCGGAAGGATAAAAAACGCTCGATTGAATGAATTTTGCTGATGTTGAATAAACCAATAGAACGTTTCCAATACATGCAGGAAGCGAACTATTTTTAGACAAGATTGTGTGGAATCGATTTAACCCTTTCCTAAACAAGCCCTGGTTTTGACGCCTTAAACAGAATATGGTTGGGAAAATCAACAAGACATTTTTTTTATATAAAATGTAGTTCTTTCACCTTTTGTTTCCTCTTTTGTCTTATTGTTCTATATGGTATTGTGTACTCAAGTGTGCGCTAGCTGTCAGATTTTAAGAACCCTAAAATCATAGATTTTGGGAAAGGGTTAAACTCTCTTCCAGACAATCCTTATAGTTAAGCCTATCCTTACACATATTAGTTCGAATATGGATAGGAAAAAAATAATAGAAGAAATGCTTAAAATCAATGATTTCTGCACTGCCCGAGACCAACCGAATTTTCTATTTTAACGTCAAGAACTCCATCCAATAAAGATCAGACCAATGCTTTGTTGTCGGGGAAAGAGAAAATGCTCTATTCGATCTTATATCACTTAATCATGCAGTATTTTGAGCCATTTGCGCCACACAATCGATGAAAATGTTTGCTGGCACTTAGACCCGCATGCCAAATATTTCAGATCTGTTTTGTGACGCGCTTTTTACACTGTCATAGTAACTATCCACATAATTACATAGGTAGGCTAGGCCTACTTTATTTAATGTTCACAAACAATCGATGATTTTGACAATTTGAATTTCATAAAAAAATACAAATGAACGTAGAGAAGATGCTGGTTATATGCCGTTATCTTACAATATGTGGCATGTAATGAACCAAACTGTCTGATGTGAGCCTAAAGGGATACTTCTACGTTGAATCATCCGTCAGCGCTTTTGAAATGCGTAGTAATACCCTAATCTAGATAAAGTGATGCGTCAAAGAAGAGAATACCGAAGGAGAATAAAATTGTATACGAGGTAGTTTCGATTTTTAATTAAGAAAAATGTAGAAACATGAAATCAAGGAAAAAATCGTTGCTTTTCAACAAAAGCCTCGTAAATGCAGCGAAATGCTGATTACAAGCATTTTCTTCTTTTCACACAAAAATGTATGATGGTGATTAAAAAAATCCCGGCTCATCCTTTTTATAAAAAATAATTGTGAATCTATTTGTTGTCTTAGTGACTTATTTCAAGATAGTAAGTCTAGTCAAACACATCGTTGCGTTGTAAATGGGTAACCCATCGCCATACAAATAATGATACATTTTGACCACCCACAAGATAGAGAACATATTAAAGAAAATATTGAGGAAAACAGAGAAATTGCTTTTGACATGCGGTTTCTTAATTTCCAACAATGTTTTCTACCAGAAAGTCCAAAAAGGGGTAAGATTTCATTAACATGAACTCGTCTTCTACAGCACTTTTGAGTTTGCACAACTTTTAAATTTTGTTGCCTTGAAAAAGGATTTAACGGTCTAAGGCCATAACATGCACGGAGGCGAGTGTGGATTTCCGGAAATGAACGTGGATTTCCAAGCGTAATGTTCTAATACAAAAGTCACGAAAGTGTACACTAATATTGACAAAGCAGTGACCTATTTCGTCCGCAAATGAGGTTGACCATGGGAATAGATACAAGATGATCGATATTTTCAAATTTGCCGTTTTTCTTTGATTTCTTAGGACAATGTCATACAAATTTCTTGAAATATTTGAAATGATTGAAATGATACTTTCCGAAACGCCGAATAACTGAAAGAAATCGGTTCCAATGCACTAACTATCGAACGTGGGTTTCCGGAAACGACCGGCCTTAGGGCTATAAGACAAAGTGTACACTAATATTGACAAACCAGTGACCCAGTTCGTTAACAAATATTTAGAGTGAGTTAATCAAACACCATTACATTCTGTATGGAAGACCATGCTCTAACTCACGTTTCATGTTGTACAAGTTTAGATAGGTCACTAGGTTATATTTGTACAGAATCGAGGGAATACTTCCAAAACGTGTAGCATTATTGTTGTGTTATTGGTGGGACGTTGCTTATTTGTGATAGAAGCACCAAATTTGGCCAAAACACATGTTAATTATACACCGTGTGTTTCTGTATGGATTGCCAGGCTTCAACTCACGTTTCAGGATGCCCATGTTTGGGTAGATTACTAGCTAATATTTTTACAGAGTCGAGGGGAATAGTTCCGAAACATGACTATGCATCATCATCATTGTTCAGACAGCTCTAAATACTCTGTTCCATTCCAATCACTGCACAAATAAACATGCGCGAACAGACAAAATAACTGTAGAAAAAGCTCTCTTTGACTAAGTATTTTGTTTTGACATTTAAGAGACAACAAACCAATGTGATTAAACTTAGAATCAAATACATTGACAATCAAGACCTACTTATTAGGTTTTAGGTCCATAAGAGAAAATATTAGCACATACACTTAGGTCTTTACAATGTAGAATTTGGTCTCTGTAATTTTGTGTTTCGACCTACTTTTTGGACCAATGAAATTGCAGTTTATAATATATTTTCTTGCCACTACATTTCGAATAAACGAGACTGCTGGCTAGTTTATGAGACGTCTATATAGCCACGCCCCCGTCTCCAATGAACCGATTTCTACGCGATATAAGGATTCAATACTCTGCGCACATTTGAATTTTCATTTCGCATAGAATATAAGTACTAAACAGCCTCTTTCTTATCTTAAGCCATTTGGAAAAAAAGATAATTTTGATATGCTGTGGTGAACTTATCTACAAACCCTACAAGTAGTCTGCATTAGCTTTGAATTTGGACCAGACTAAAATCACGTATTCTGCTGAAAGATTAAACTAAACAGTGTGAATAAGCTACACATTATAGGCGGTTCCATTTAGCGGCGAGTTGCAAATCACAAAATAGGTTATATCAAAATTATATGACGTACATGGTATAGCAAGGGAAATGTTAGGAGACAAGGACAAATTACTGACTAATACGAGTAGATTATAGCCAGACTTTCAGATTCGATGTATATTGAAAGTTGTTTTCTCCTTGTTTTTCGAATTATTTCTTCAAGAGACGTCAATCCAGAAATATGTCTTGTTTGGAAAAGGGTTTAAAGTCGAGTTTGCCAGGGGATGTCAGTGACATTTCTAAAAGATTAAGTCACGAAATTGTTTCGTTTTATTTCCATGGTTACTAAATCGTTGAATAGATTTTATCACGTTTTCCAGCTATATACCTATTGCTGGAGGAATTAACCCTTTCCCAAACAACAACATTTCTGGTTGGTTCAAATTGAAAGATATTGTAGAAGACAATTCAAAATAATTGAATATTTACATTTTTGGTCATTTTGTGCGAAAGCATCGTAGGAAATGAAGTAAATTGCTTGTGATAAGCATTGTTTTCATTTTCCACAATGTTTTCCAAAGCCCTTTTTTGGAAGAGTCAAAAAGAGTTAATGTGTGGGAATGTGTTAACCCTTTCCTAAACAACAAAATTTTAGAATGTTCCAATGACAATGAATTTTGTGCCCAAAATAGACTGGATTTTGATGTTTCGAGAAAACGTCGTTGTCTTTAGAAAATCTCGTAACTACGATTTAAATCAGGCTGTAGATACGAGATTTCATAACAAAACATACGAAATACTGCTGTTTTTTCCGAAATAACGTCGATGTTTTCTTGATAAAATCGTTCCCTATTTGACAATTGTCGCAAACGACAAAAAAGACATTATTGTACTGTAACATATAGCTCAGAAAATATTGAGACGAAAGAAGAAAATGTTGGCAGTATTTTTTTTTATTTTATCGTAATTATAGCGAACGCCGGTTTACTGATGAATTGCAATCGATGATAATTATGCACACGAATTCGTTAAATATCTTATAAAATCATCACCACCATCATAATCAACAACAACAACAACAACAACCACCACCACCACCACCAAATTTCTCCTTTTGTCTCAATACTTTCTGTGCTATATCTAGCACAAATCATATCTTAAACGAGCAGTTTGCGAATGGGAAAAGCAAAAGTGGAAGAATCCAACTGATCGATAATTGTAGACGCTATAAATTATCAATCAGCATTTTGATCAATCGATTGTATCGTGGTACATGTAGCGTGATTTATAACAAATACGTATATAGACTGGACTAAAGAAAATATGACGTACTGTAGGTTGAATCTGTCTCAAACAGCAAAAATAGACTGTTTCAATTTGAAAGCTGTTGCAAGCAACAAAATAGATATCGACGAAGAAATATTTTGTGTATAATATATCACAGTAAATATAAAGGTAAAAGAACAAAGTGCTTATTACCAGCATTTTCTTCTTCTGCACCAGTGTTTTCTCATAATGTTTTTTATCCAGGAGTCTTAAAACTGTTCTTTTTTTATTACAATGCATTTACATGTTTTCATTTGCTTATATAATTCGTGATTTTGACTCTCTGGTTGAAACAGCATTGAGAGATACTGAGAAAATAGATTTCCTATTTCTCAAGCATTAAAAGCAGAGCTAATTTGTATATTATGATCGAGTATCATTTTAAAAGCATTAATTCTTAGTACAACCATAAAGATTGGACTTTTATCCTTTAAGAATACCGGTACTTTTTTCTAAAACAATGCCACAGCCATGACTGGTGCCGATTTTCTCGTAGTCTATGTAAATCAGATCTGAACAGATCAATAACTGTAGACTGTATAATTTAACAATCATGGTTAATTGATACCTCTACACCATCGTCGCTTTTCAACAAAATAACTCGTAACTGCAGCTTGTTTTAAGCTGCAGTTACGAGTATTTTAGTTGAAAAGCAAGACTAAAACTCGCTAGTTACGTTAAAACAACGTAACTATAGCCTGAATAAGCAGTAGTTATCGCTTTTTTTAACATTACCAGCTATATACGTTTAGATATACAGAACACTACGGCTAAGTAAGTAAGTAAGTAAGTAAGTAAATTTTATTTAAAGTCGGCAAGACAGAGTAACAATAACATGAGCTCACATGAGCTTTTGAACCGACTAGCATACATATAAATAGCACAAGACATTACATATATAAAAGCACATGAAATTGGCAAAACACATAGGAACATAGAAAGCAAGCAGTAAAATAAGCAAGAAAATAAAATAGATTGACAATGTCTTAAAAATTGAACAATGTTAAGACTGCTTCTCCGAGACTAAAATACTGCATTGTCTATTAAATACTTCATAGTCATGTTGAACAAAAATCAATGTTGAAAGACTGTTTAAAAAGAATACTATGAAAGACAATTGAGTAAAAGACTGTATATCACATAGTATGTGCAGTGTAAAAATAAAATCATTTAAATTTGCATATCATATACTCTGTAAGACAATTATAGAAAGACATCAAATCGAGCATAAGCATTAAAGCAGATATCACATATACATATAAAGCGAAAAGCATAACAAAAAGCAAACTAAAAGGCATATAGCAGACAATCACATGCAAACAGATACTGGCAAGGGATATGCATCTCCAGATCTGAAGGACTCACTAGGTCCCACCACAGGCAATACAGTTGCATTCTTTTCCATTCCAAAATGATAACAAATTTTTAAACTGGCTGAAATTTGTTTCTTGCCTGAAGTGGTCCGGCAGCGAGTTCCACAGAACCGGGGCTGCATATCGGAAACTGTTCTTACCGAAGGTTGTCGATTTTACTCTAGGGACCTGTAAAATATTTGAGTATCTGAAATTATATGTATTTTCTCTTTTTTGAACAAGATTATTTAAAACAGGGGGAGCAATCCGGTTTAGAATCTTGAAAGTTTCAACTGCCATTGTTCTGACTCTTCTGATTTCCAAGGACGGAAGTTTAGCAATTTCAAGCAGTTGACCATATGGGCTATCATAATCATCAAAAACAAACCTTAGGGCTCTTTCTTGTATTTTCTCTATTTTAGAAGTGTTTTTCTTAGAACAGAAGTGCCAGGACAATGGACAAAAGTTAAAATTTGACAAGATAAATGAATGAAAAATTGTAAGTCTATTTAGTTTTGACAAGTTTCTACCAATCCTTTTGAGAATATTTAGTTGTTGACCAGCCTTTTTACACAGATTTTGGATATGAAAGTCAAAAGAAAGATTGAAGTCAATATCAATTCCTAATAATTTAACAATATCATCACATTCAATTTGGGAATTATTTATATTAAAAACTGGGTGTTTATCATGGGTTTTGTTTCCAACTGCCAGAGCCTGGAACTTATCAGGATTAGCTTGCATACAGTTAAAAGAGAACCAATCTATAAGGATTTTGCTTTCCCTCTGAAGGACATGAATCAGCTGGTCGAAATCAGGTGTAGTAAACGACAAAGTATTATCATCTGCATAGTTATATAGGCTGCATTTATCAATAAAGTAAAAGATGTCATTTATAAAGACATTAAAAAGCAGAGGACCCAGGATAGAGCCCTGAGGTACTCCCTTTTAAATGTCGGTCCAGGTACTGACTACGCCCCCAACTTTTACCCGCTGCTTCCTGTCCCTCAGATAGGATGACATCAGGTGGACAGCTTGTTTTGATAGATCATAGGATGACAGCTTACAAAGTAAGATGTCATGTGGAAGACAGTCAAAAGCCTTGGACAGATCCATGAGAACTGCAGCGACATATTGATTTCTGTCCAAGGCTTCCTTCCAATCTTCCAACAATCTCATGATTGTAGTCTGACAACCATGGCCTCTCCTAAATGCACATAAAAAGTTATCAAAGATACTATCAAAATACATAGTTAATTGTTCAGAGAGAACTTTTTCAAAAATCTTAGATGGGATAGGCAAAATGCTGACTGGTCTGTAATTTGATTTGTTCAGAAAGTCGTTTTTCTTGTAGACTGGTGTTACTTGTGCTTCTTTCAGGCGATCAGGGAAAATCCCAGTACTAATTGTAGAGTTTATAAGATAAGTTAGAAAAGGAGCAAGTGACAATTTACCCAGTTTTAAGATCTTGACAGAAACTTTATTTACTCCTGTGGCCTTTTTAACGTTAAAAGAATCAATAATCTTGCAAACTTTTGTGGACTCGATCAAGTTAAAGTTGGAAGAGTCCACACCAAAGTTTTTGCCTAAAATTTCTTTAATACTGGGGTGGGTTTCTTCTATAAAACAAAAATCTTTTCCAATGTCGTTTGCAACATTTGCGAAAAAATCATTAAAAGTGTTTGCACCTTGCTTATTTTCAGATATAACATTTTCATTTTCATTTAATACAATTTTACAGTTCTGAGATTGACATTTCTTTGACATAAAAGGTTTAATTGTATCCCAAAAATCAGTGGATTTACAACCTCCAACACATCTGTCCTGAAAATATTTGTTTAGTGACATCTTTTTAAGTTTGTTTACATAATTTCTAGATTGCCTATATTTTTCCCATAATTTTGAACATTTGTTTTTCAAAAAATTGTTGTAATACATTTTCTTATGATAAATAGCCTTTCTAAGATCTCTGTTCATATATGGTAATTGATTTTTCTTTAAATACATTTGTTTTTCAGGTACATGTTTATCAATAACTTTAGTAATTTGCTGTTCGAAAGTATTGTACATGTTGTTGTTTACTTCAGATTTTTCATTTAGTAAATGGTATGGGAAATCTATGGCCGTAATATCTCGGTTAAAATTTTCAATGCTAAAATTTCTAAAACTTCTAAAATTTATTTTCTGTTTTTCAATGGATGGAGTTTTGCAATTTATTACAGAACTAATCATATTATGACAGTCACTGACCCCAGTGGGAAAATTTAAAGTTCTCATAAAGCTGTGTTTAGAGTTTGTAAAAATGACATCAAGTAGTGAAGGATTTTCCTGGCTTTTGAAACATGTTGCATTTTTTATCAAATTTGATAGGGCAAAAATTTCCATTAAGTCACACAAAGTTCTGCTTTAATGTTTACAGAGTAAATCATAGTTAAGATCTCCAACAATGGCAAATTGATCATAACAGGTAATACACTTATCAAGCATTTTGCTAAAACAGACATTAAATAAATCATCTTTCATATTTGGGCTTGAACATGACATTCTCCTATTTACAGTTTACACATAAAAAATTATCAACACCCCTCGGTTATTCTTTACGATTGTCATTTTCCACAAAAGTGTTCTCCAAAAATGTACTCCCATTCCGGTAAAAAATACCATAAAAAACATCAAAGTGAAAAAAAAAATCATCCATGCGAATTCTAGGACCTACCCTCATTGAAGTCCACGCGTCGTTGCAAAAATGGGACCTTGGCGAAAGAGACGATATAGATTCTGCATACATTTGACATTAGCAGAAATTTATCGTATTAAGAAATTACGGACAAAAATGTCTTGCAATAAACACAACTTTGTATTCCTTAAATAATTTTAGCTGTGCATAAAGATGAAAGGGAAAAGTACAAAGAAAGCAACCTATAGAGAGAGGAATTACTGCGAAGGACAATTTCGATCTACAAGTAATTGTGCGTGGGAGGTCAATGCTTGTTTTGCTTTTCTCGGAATAACAATCCTTTCCCAAACAAGACCAGGCCCCGGTTTCTCGAAAAAACTTAAGTATCTTCTCATGCTCAAATCTGAGCATCGTGCTCAAATCGTACGAAATCCACGTGAACTTCAATTGAATACCAATCAACGTTGATTGGTATTGAATAGAAGTTGAGCATGAACTCATGAGAATATACTTAAGTTTTTTCGAGAAACTGGGGCCTGGTTTTGACGTTACTTACAGAGATGGCTTGGGAAAATATTGAGACAAAAGAAGAAAATGCTGATACCCAGCATTTTCTTCTTTTGTCCCAAGATTTTCTTGGGTATGTTATACACTAATCCAATCTTTATCTACATCACTTTGTGATGTCTACAACAGCTTTCAAATTTAAACTCACCATATTATTTTCTCGTCTGGTAAAGGATTGACTTAATAGATCTGCGTTTTCAGGAAGCATAACGCAAACAATTCCAGAACTATATATTAACGCTTTGAATAAATGGTTAGGAAATCTAAATAAAGCGCAAGTTCTTCTTTTTCAGTTGATGCTTTATGAAAGTATGTACAAAGTTGAATTCGACGACGCATTTACAAAAATAATTTGAATCGACATTATGCCTAGAGGTAGTATAGGTTTCAGCTGTGTGCCACAATTTATTTTCTTTTGCATTTCATTCAAAGCAAACAAAACGGGTTATTGTGGCGAAAAGACGATAAAAGTTATAAAGGAGCATTGCGATCTACATGTTTGCGTGGGCGGTTTTAAGAGACAGGGATTATTCATAGAAGTTTCTTAATAAGACTCGACATTAATCGAAACTTCTCTGTTCTTGCACAGAATTAGTCAATATCGTCGCTGTTCAATGAAAACCTCGTAACTGCTTGTTTCATTGAAAAGCATCGATATTTTGAAAACTGGACTTACCCATTCATTTAAAAGCTGACCATGGGTAATATTCACCTATCAGTTTAATTCCAAGTTTACCTTTGAAGGGACTTAACATTCCAAGTTCATTTTTTAAAAGTATGTCTTGATGCCAAGATTGGTTATTCTTATGCATATAAATGCTATCAATTTTTGAAGTTGTTGCTTATAAGCGGAAAAAAATATTTCTTTAAGATTGAGACAGAAATAACTCATTTAAATCTCAACTGCTGTCCACATTGGAATCAACCGTCTATATTAATCTTATTGACGTTGCACTCACAACCTTAAGGCCCGGTCACATACGATATCGCGGCCGTTCCGCGGCCGTATCACGGCTAAAATAAACCACCCGTGGAATGGACGCTGTTGGACGCGATGCGGCATTGATACGGCAGTGCTATGGCAGTGGTATGGACGTGGTAGGACGCGGAATGAAATCGAAATTATTTTAGACGTGTTAAATTTTTTTGAACTGCACAAAAATGTTATCGCGGCCAAACCACGGCTGACAGACGCGATGAGGCAGTGGAACGGACGCGGAATGGCCGTGGAATGGCCGCGGAATGGACGCGGTAGGCAATGCTCCGGCAGTGCTATGGACGCGGTAAGACGCGGAAGTTAAAATGTATTGAATATCGCTAGAATCAGCTACTCTTGCATCTCTTTGCGGGCAAAGTCTTAACTGGGAGCAGCAGTAATAGGAAAATGGGCCCTCCCTGCACTGACTTGGGATGTTTTTTTAAGATCCTTACATCTTTTTTTGCCAGCCTGCTTCACAACTTTTCTGTTTTAGCATGATAATCTTTGATTAGATATCTAAATTTTCTGTAAACTGTAAAGACTAGTCGTGTTCGACTGCCTTGGTGCTAGTTGCCTTCTAGCAATCAAATCAACTCGGTGGCTTATGCTAGGTTCCCTCTGCCGATCAAATTAAGTCGATTAAATCCGACCAATCGATCTATTACATATCGATTTTGTACGACATGGGTAATAAGAATTGGTCTGGGTTATCGAGCGTGATCTTCACCGCTCAGGTTTCTTACTTTGTTGTTTGTAATTTAAAATATTCGTTAGAGATCGCGTAGAAAATTGATCGGGAAGCGATTTTGTAATCGGCTAGAAGATATAGCTGATCAAGAATCAATCGTGTCTGGATCTGCACCGCTCAGGTGTCACACTCATTTTTCGCATTTCAAAATATTCGTGGGCTATCGCGTAGAAAATTGATCGGGAAGCGATTTTTGATCGGGTAGATATATAGATATATCTGATCAAGAATCAATGGTGTCTGGAGATTGAGTGTGATGGAGGTAATATATCTTACACGACCTGCACAAAACCTGCAGTCGATCTCCTCGACTTGTACTTGTTTGATACTTAACTGCATCCCGATCAGCTCGACCTCTGTGTCTTCAGGCTAATCGGTAAAATCGACTACAGACTTCGAAGTTGATCGACTAGAGATTGAGAAGAAATAATTAAGTACGGTTTAACGGGTAACTTGGTTGATCTGATCGGCAGTGTTTCTAGAATTAAGTTCTGGCAAAATCCAACTAATCATAGGTTACCACTGCCGATCAAATCAAGTCGATCGCTTGAATTCCCCGACCAATCCTGACAAAACAACATTTTCTCGATCTCTAGCCGATCAACCCGACTTCAATAGTCGATTTGGTCGGATTGGCAGATGAAGCAGAGGACGAGTTAATAGTATCTGGATTCACTCGAGTGCGAAAGATATTAACCCGACCACAATCGATTCCCAGCAACTATCATTTCCCGGGCGGGTCGATTTTCTACCCGATCAATACACAGCCGCTTCCCGATCGGTTTTTTTTCACTCGATCGCACACCAATATTTTTTTACAATGAAAAAAAAAAAAGAAAAAAAACCAGAAAGAAGCCGAAGCGATTCAGATCAAACTCGATTACCAGACCATTTCCGATTACCTATGCCGATCGATATCGATCTAAACTCGATCGCTTGATTGGGATTGATTGAGTTGATCTGGTCGGCAGTGGGAACCTATGATATATGACTTCTTCTTGATCTTTAGACAATAAAAAATAGCCTCTACAGTCATTTTGATAGGGTGAATCGAGTACAAGTCGGGGTGACCGAATACAGGTTGGGTACAGGCCGGGTAAAAGATATCAATCCGATCACGCTTGACCTTCAGACACGACTGACTCTCGATTAGATCGATCTTCTAAGCGATAAATACATAGTCGTTCCTAGATCAATCACCTACTCGGTCGCACACGACAATTTTTGAAATGTCAAAAAAATTGAATTGGAAGTCCGAGCGATGTAGATAAAGCTGAATCACCTAAACTACTGCCCATTACACATGCCGGCCCAACTCGATCTGTGCAAGATCGCTTGATATGGTTTGTTCAATTTGATCTGATCTGCAGTGGGAAAATAGCATTATATGCGTTACGGACAGTTTAGCCGCGATTAGGCAGTGGAATGACAGTGCTATGGCCGTGGAATGGCAGTGCTATGGCCGTGCTATGGCAGTGATTCAGACGCGATGTGGACGCGGTATCTTGTCGCGTGTTTTAACACTAGACGCGGTTGGAAGTTGTAGGCCGTGCTACGGCAGTGTTTCGGCAGTGAAACAGCCGCCGGCGGCCGTACCACGTCCATTCCGCGTCCATAGCACGGCTAAAACAAAATTGACCCAAAGATACCGCGTCCAACCACGTCCAAAATATTTTGAGATTTTTTAGCCGTGGTATGGCCGCGGAACGGCCGCGATATCGTATGTGACCGGGCCTTTAGAGCATATCGACGCCTTTCAGCTTATTACAAGTTTTCTTTGTTGAAGAAAAGGAAATATCATCCGCACGGAGATCGAAAGTGTACGCGTATTTGCGAGGCTAAATTTCAGACACACGACTCTGAAATCCTATCTGAAACCAGCTATCCATTATTAATGTAATTTTCCACGGTTTTATAGCCCTAGTCTGTCTACTCAAATATCTACGTACGTATCTAACATGAACATTGTGAAATGGAAATTAGGACCGTAAGGCAAGCTGGCAATACGTTTACGTGGAAAATGTCGCTCTTGGTCATCCTACGATCTACATATTCTAACAATACATTTTAGCCAAGATCTGGAAAAACGTCCCTTATAGCATTTGAGGCAGCCATATTTCAAGGTCAGGCTGTGCCTAGATGCAGTCATGTTTCTCTCAAATGTTTGCTACAGACCATGTGGAAGCTATTGGAGAACAACATGGTTCCTGGTCAGACTGCGTGTATACGCAGGCTGATCTGGAACTATGTTGTTCTCAAATGCTATAAGGGACGTTTTTCCAGATCCCAGCTCATTTATAATGTTTTTTTTATATATTTTTTCCCATCTCTCTCAAATATATGACCCAGTGCCCTAGTCTTTGATATTGATCCCTATGGATTCATGACTTAATTCACGATCAGTTCTAAATAGATCTATTTTCTAATTCTAAAGTTTATTACCATTAATTCGGTATTAAAGCATTATAGGTCTCACCGAATCTGATAAAATTGTTGAGAAACTTTGAATTTAGATGTGTAATTACTAATTAGTTTCTTTAGTAAATACCATACTGGTACTGAAATTTTCTCACTAAAGCTATCTGGGTCGTATTTAACAATGTATTATGATTTAATTTGTCTAAATCAAAATTACATTACAAGCCATCTGATTGGACCTGACGTATGGCTTGGCCAATCAGATAGATTGTTATATACTCATAAATTGACATTTCAGATACTTATCATAAATTTTACTTTTCTTTTTATCAGAAAGAGCATATTTTCTTATGAAATTCTGAAAATTTCAAACATAAATATTGCACTGTTCACGAGAAATATATATTTTTGAGTTAAGGTTTGCGAACTGAGAATGAAAACACCACTTTCTAGCCATACGAAATGCATCAAATTACACACACTTGTAAATACACTTCACATAAGTTGAATCACCGTGCCGGATTTCAAGATTGTGCTTCAAGAAGAAAATGATTTACAAATATTATTTTACTCTATATTCATATGCAAAGGAGGTAATTTTGAACATTTTTGTCAAATATTTCCATACGTATGCATTAATTCAAAATTCTAAACCATACAAAATGCTTATGTTTGTATTTGGAATAGAAAGGTAACATAGTTTAGGAATTACTGGCACTTTTCAAATTTCGCCTCTGGCTCTGCATTTCATTCTCAGTTCGTAAACCTTAAAATTAAACAAATTGATCGATATTAATTTTGGTTTAACTCGTTCAACTGCTATGGCCATATCGCGTCGTCAGGAGCACCTAACCATGGATTTCTCTCTTTTCTCATATCAGTACTACCACAACATCCTTACCAAGCCTCCAGGTTAACACAGGTTAACGATTATCTAATCATTGGTGGATGACAATTTTGTAAGGAAGGATATTTGCCGCGGCCTAGGATCGAACCCGGGACCTTGGAATTCGCCTTCGAGAATAACACTTGTTTACAAGGGTGGAAAATATAGAAGAAAATGACGTCTCTGTTTTGGAGAGGGTTAAAGAGAGTCTGGTTTGCGTGGAGAGTTAGCTGGAAAGAAAACTAATCGTATTTCTGGTCCCATAATAAGTAATAATTATTCGGCTAGATCGCAGATATATAGAAACATGGCGAGTCATAGACAACAGGGCTCCTGAAAGAGCTAATTGTGAGAGCATCTAGCCGCTTGGGCTGGATTGGGGGGGGGGGGGGTGGGAGATGCAAGGAAATTATGGCTAGATACTCCAGCCGCCCTGATTTGGCCAAACGTAGTGAAAGGTGGCATGAAACCCCAATCAATCAACTATAATTGCTAGCTTTAAGTAAGAACCAGCGTATAATTCATTTCATGGATTTTCACGAATATACTCAGCTTTGACAAGAAATTTGGGTGGTTATTTCGTTCTCATAATAACTAGGAGAGTATAACCGGTATCTCGGTAGGTCTTTCAATATGGCGTACATAATATTCAACCCCATTTGAAACACCACGGACAATTCTGTCGAATCATACCTTGGATGCAAGTCGTAGAACTACTTTCAGATTATGAATAGAATATAATAGAACAACAATTCAAAACGTTCGTCTGTGACTAATGTCAACAATGAAGCGACAATGATACTGAAATGTGTTGTTCGTAGTTCCAGTGTCCTCTCTTTTTAGAATGATTACAACCCGCAAGCCCCGCAAGTTGCCATGGTTGTTCATTTGGATGACCTCGAAAACTACTTTATGAAGCGTAGCTACTTCCGGCTGAGAAATGTGATTTTTTTTTAACATTTCTTCATACACACACATCCGAGTCGATGATTCCATCTTTGATCGACAATATCCGAGGATATCCGAACGTATTCAACCCATTGCCGGATGGTAAAATATCAGGCTGGCTCAAATTAAAAGCTGTTGCAGATAAAAATTTGAAGTGAATGAAATTTACATTTTTTGTCCTTTCGGGCTGTAAATCTAGTGGGATTGAAGAAATTGCTTGTCACAAGCAATTCTGTCAATTTCTACAATGTTTTCTAAAGTCTTTATCATGCATGGCGCAAAAAAGCGCCAATGTGTGATTATGGGTTTAATAAAAAATAAGAAAAGTGCATGAAAAAGCAAAGGAGGAATATTATATGATAACAAAGTTACCTGATTACCGCACGTGTAATAAATCAATGTTCGATCAATCATCTCCTATGATGTTTGAATGTTCTTAACCCTTTCCAAAATAAGACCTAGTTTTGACGTTCCCAAGAGAAAAGGCTTGGGAAAACATTGAAGCAAAAGAAGAAAGTGCTGATTATCAGCACTTTCTCCTTTTGCTTCAATATTTTCTGTGCTATATTTTACAGAAATCCAATCTTTATCCGCATATATTTCCTTGTATGAAGTAGCATTTCGTCGTTGTAAATGCAAAACCTCGTATCTCGTTTTTGGAAAATGTTAAAGGGGAGGGAAAAAAGAGTAATAACTTTTCTCAAACTGAAATGTTTTACTTGAAATTTGGACATATTGTTCACAAATGATTTGTCATTAATACTGATCAGTAAAAATATCTCAAAATTTGCAAGAAATGTCTTTAAATGGGCACAAAAGTTTTTACTTTGAAAATCGCAAGAATCGACATACGAGGTTTTGCATTTACACCGACGATTTGCTGTTTTTGAAAGGGTTAAGTACATTATGTTCGCACTTCTGTCAATGATACAGAACAGAGCGTCCCCTTGGGCATGATTCTCAGTACAGTTAGTTCATAACGTGTTGTCCCAGTATTGAAAATATGGACATACATGTATAGTCAGGTCATAATATTATGGCACGTGTTTACAAAAATGAGCAATATAAACAACAACACACTATATAACTCGAACCCACTCTAAGTTTGCATGGGTTGGTTTGAATATTGTAGGTGTTTCATTTCTGCAAGATGCAAACCAACGCATGCAAAATTGTATTTGAAATAAAGGATGTTTTTTTCCTTGATTACATGGGTTAAGTATTTAAACATGTGCCATAATGTCACACTTTGATTATGATCATTTCGCTATTTTTCTTAACAAAGACGCATGTACGAGGTTTTTGAAGAAATCGCCAGTTTATTACATGGCGTGTCGGATAATTATGTAATTGTAAAGAATCTTAGATCATCAATTGATGTAACGAATTATTCCTTCCCTATGGGGTTAGCTATCGGGACAGTTACGTCATTTGACGTCTCGTATCAGGCGAAAACAGGCATTATGAAGTCTAAAAACGTGAAACGTAAATGTGGCGCATAAGGCTTCTGGGCAGCGTGGAAAGTATATATCTTAGTCAGTCTTCGCAGTTTTCGCAGACTGACTAGAGTCGAAACTTTTCATTCCTTGTATGTTTTTTTTTTATCTAGATTGTTTTTCCTAATTTGTTCATGTTCAAAATGCGACATATGATGCGCGTTCTTTAGATTTTTAAAGATATCTTTAGATTCCTTAATTTACGACAAAGCGTTCTTTAGAGCAAGAATTTTAAGCCGCTTACTGGGAGGCGCCATTACCCTATACTTCTTTTGGGACACCTATGGCAACTCTGTAGAAATATTGAAAGATATAATTAATCGAGTTGCTCCGAATGTCCTATATGCTCCATACTTCAGAATGACGTCATTTAAACCGTCGAAATGGGTTGTAATGTGCAAAATGAACTTATTCTTATTCCTTTGAAGATTAAAGATCATATATTTCGTTTTTGGCGATTTCTGCGTCCAGACCTGCGTTAGAAGAGCTTTAACATCAAACGTGGACATTAATGTTTAGAAGGGTTAAAACAACTCAAATGTCAGAATATGGAACACTTCTATAAACCGTTTCTGGAGTGGAATTATAGCTTCACTTTTAAACAAAAGCCTCGTAACTGCAGCTCGTTTCAAGCTACAGTTACGCGGTTTTTGTTTAAAATCCTCTATATGAGGATCGTCGGACGAAGCGTTCATGTAATTATAAAGAATCAATGGACTATTTGTATTTCTAATAGAGCATTTTCCCTTGGGTGTAAGTTCTAGGACGATTCTGTTTAAAGGTGCTAGAAGCAATGTAGAAATTATTCTGACTTTATAACTATATGGAACTAAGTACATAAAAGATGGGATTCAAAAAGGGGTCTTATTGCGTGTTGAGACCAAGATGGATCTAAATCACCCTATGCATAAGCAGGTTGATTGAAATGCATTTTGATATCTTATATGTACAACTCTACCATTACCTTAACCCTTTCTTAAACAACAACATTTTAGCATAGTCATTCTTGAAAACTGACACAGACAACAAGTTGATGTTTTTTTTCTTTTATGGAACTTGTACATTATAGCATGGGAAATATTGAGACAAAAGGAGGAAATGCTGATTGTCAGCATTTTCTTCTTTTGCCTTGATATATCACAAGCTTTTTCAATAAAAGACATCAAAATCATGTTTTGTTTGGGAAAGGGTTTAAAAGGATCCCCTATTTATTTGAGACCAACTTTTGCCATTCACATGGAGAAAACGGCATGGTTTTTCTCCATCTGGAGAGCCCTTCCTTATGTTTTTCTCAAAGACAAGTCAATTTGTTGGCCTTAAGTGTATTTGATATGTGGCTGACAGATCAGGGACACTGGTGTTACCATTCCTTTATGCTCTATTAAGGCATTTTCAATTCAGATAAATTAATCTTGGGGTGCCATATGTAAAGCCTATGTATCAGATGCATAAAATCAAGAGATGTACGCGATGTATGTAGCTAGAGTACAGATAATTACTGGTTGTGATCAAAAGATTATTGCATTTATTACGAAACATTTATTTGTCTGTATCAAATCAGAACAGATGTGAACTGATCCATACTACCGACAGCCCATGCTGAATGTATATTCATATTCTTCCTTATCTACACATATTTCTTATATGTGCTTTCAGCATAGTACCACCTCACGATAAATTGAAAATAGTTCCCTTGCGATACACATAGTTATAATCTCTTTCAATATGGCATATGTTTTCCAGGATGGCATTTGATGGCCATATATATCTTCAGTTCAATATTTTCCTGATATTTAAATGCTACCAGGTTTAGATCAGCATGTGAAATTCCATATTAAGACACTTACTTATTGCACTGTTCTAGAACAATTTGACCAAAAATGATTCACATCGCACTTGGTGGCAATCTTGGAATTACTGAAACTGTGGGAGTTGGGCAAGTTTATCATGATGGAAACCTACATAGATCAATTACTAAACATAACAGGGTCACTATGTACATAACATATCAAGATTACTATATAACATATAGCACTGTCAAATGGAATACATTTTATGGATTTTCCACAATAAATGTGTTTTTGTCCCAAACATTTAAGAATCAATAGTATTTATGAATATGTAAATGAGCAAATCGACATGAAGTAATTGCAAATATACAAGCAATCACTAGCTTTCATTTGATACCATTTTTACGTTTGTAGATCAATATTTAATCAAGATATGACCAAAACGTGTTGAAAATTTGAATAAACAATTTGATAGGGTTGAGGGTTAAGATTAAGGGGTTTGGGTAAAAGACCCAAATGCCACAGTGTGAACATTGCTTAAAGTGTTATTCATGTAATGTTCTTTAAGATAAATTATGTTTGCATAATGCCTTTGAACAGAAACACCTTGTTTTGATAGTATTTAACACATTTTCGCTGAAAAATCACAATTTTAAGGAAAATCATTAATATATATGGCAATGCAACTGAACTAATATGCATGAAAAATAATAGCACATGGAAGAGCCAGTCATAAGCTTAAATTTGATACCATTCTGATATCAGTAGGTCAATACTTAATCAAGATATGACCAAAAACGTTTTGAAAATTTGAATGAACAATTTGATGGGGTTAAGGGTTTAGATAAGGGTCACTGCCAAAAGCCCCCATCTCCAGAGTGCAAACATTGCTCAAAATGTTTCTTATAAACTGTTCTTTCATTTAAACCATGTTTACATCATTCCCCCTGAAAAGAAACACAATGTTTTTGAAAGTGTTTACCAAATATTCGGAAAAAAGTCACAGTTTTAAGTAATGTCATTAATATTCATAAATATGCAAATGAGCTAATTTGCATAAAGTTTATAGCACATTATTAAGCAAGTCATAAGCTTTCATTTGATACCATTCTAACATCTGTAGGTCAATATTCAACCAAGATATGACCAAAAACATTTTGAAATAAATGAACAATTTTATAGGGTTAAGGGTTTAGATAAGGGTTTTGGCCAAAAGCCGAAATGGTCAAAGTGCAAACATCGCTCAAAATGTTTCTTATATAATTTTCTTGAAGATTTACTATGTTTACATAATTCCCCTGCACAAAAATGCTCTGTTTTGGAAAGTATTTACCACATTTTTGTCGAAAATCGCTATTTTAGGAAAAACCTTTAATATTCATGAATATGCAAATGAGCTAATTTGCATAACATAACTGAAAATGAAAGAGCAAGTCATAAGCTTTCATTTGATACCATTCTGACACCTGTGTGTCAATATTCAATCAAGATATGACCAAATTCATTTTAAAAATTTAAATGAACAATTTGCTAGGGTTAAGGGTTTGGATAAGGGTTACGGCGAAAAGCCCCAACCGCCAGACTGCAAACAAGGCTCAAAATGTTTCTAATAAAATGTACTTTAAGATAAACCATGTTAACAAAATTCCCCCTGGACAGAAACGCCTTCATTTGTAAAGTATTAACCAAATTTTCATCAAAAGTTAGCAATTTGAAGGAAAATCATAAATATTCATGAATATGCAAATGAGCTAATTTGCATAAAATAACTACAAATTGAAGAGCAAGTCATAAGCTTTCATTTGATACCATTTTGACATATGTAGATTAAAATTCAATCAAGATATGACCAAATAATTGTCTGTATATTTAGATGAAAAATTTGAAAGGGTTAAGGGTTTTAGATAAGGGTTACAGCCAAAAGCCCCAACGGCCAGAGTGCAAACAACGCTCATCTTGTAGCATTTGTTATAAGCTTTCAGAAAATCATACCCTTCAAAATTCCCTCTGGGGGGGAGCAGGGGTTATTGGTGGCTCAAGGTCTATCTAGATCTACCTGTACAAACTCACAGTTTGATTAAAATCCATAGTGATCTCTTACTTGTGGAACTCTACCTTTACCTAAAGAAATAAGCCGGGGTCTGGAAAAAAAGTCCCTTATATCACTTCAGACAGCTCAGTTTTAAGATCAGCGTATGCCTAACTACAGTCTGACAGGGATCCATGCTGATGTCTTAAAGTGGCTACAGTTCAAGGAAATCCTTCTTGAGACCAACATGGTTAACGATCAGACTGCGTTAAACGACCTTTTCTAGATTATAGCCCAAATGTAGGAGAATAACAATGATGACGGACGATCAGGTCGTATGAGAATCGTCACACGAGACGTTCATGTAATTACTACTACTAATTATTAAGAATACATTAAATAGAGCATCTTCCCTGTAGTAAAGTTTCTAGGAAGAATCTCTTGGAGGTGATATAACAATTTTAGATATTATTCAGAATTTTACTAAATTACAAACTTGTACATGCATTTAAGGTTTACAGACCCTCAAAAAAATCACCACTTTCTAGCCATACGAAATGCTTCAAAGTACATACACTTGTAAATACACTTCAAATAAGTTGATTCACCGTGCCAGACTCCAAGATTATGCTTAAAGAAGAAAATAATTTACAAATATTATTTAACTCTTTATTCATATGCAAGGGAGGTAATTTTGAACATTTTTGTCAAATATTTCCATAAGTATGCATTAATTCAAAATTCTAAACCGTTCAAAATGCTTATGGTTGTACTCGGAATGGAAATTTAATACAGTTTAGGAATTACTGGCACTTTTCAAATTTCACATCTGGGTCATTGGTGCTTTTGAGGGGTTGGATACCTTAAGTGGAAGTTAGCAAATTAATGCAAAAGTCTCGCAACTGTATATCAATCTATAAATATTGTCGTTAACATCCAAATTTGAACTCAAATATCCTTCAGATCGGCTATTTGTGGCGAGCGGTTCATGAAACCGAAAATATATTCTAAAGTCCCCATGGGCACCTAGTTGCTTCCAAGAAATTAAATCGAAGAAATAGGAAAGGACACCATTTGGCTTTGTTTTCAGTTTTCTAAGTTCCCCGACAAAATTATATTTTTCATTATAAGGGGATAATGTAGGTCCCTTACAACAATCAAATTATAGTTTTAGATTAATATAAGTTATTAAGTGAACCAATCCCAGTGATGCCCGTACATGTATTCAAACCTCCAATAGCATGACAACAGATACCCATCAATTTGTTTCTCTTTTTGCCTCAATATTTTCTGTGTTTTCTACCAACGTTAATTTCGTCATCCACAACAGCTGGCGCTGGTCAATAAATTTGTCGTTTTGGGAAAATATAAACATCTGCCAAACAACAGTAACAATAACAATAATAATAATAATAATAATAATAATAATAATAATAATAATAATAATAATAATAATAATAATAATAATAATAATAATAATAATAATAATAATAATAATAATAATAATAATAATAATAATAATAATAATAATAATAACAACAAGGAGTAGCAAATATATTATACAATTTCTATTTAATACAATGAAAAACGTTGAAAGAAAATCGGAATTAAAGTATCCGACCCCTCAAAAGCACCAAAGAGCAAGAGGCGAAATTTGAAAAGTACAAATAGTTCCTAAACTGTGTTACATTTCCATTCTAAATACAACCATAAGCGTTTTGTACGGTTTAGAATTTTGAATTAATGCATACGTATGGAAATTTTTGACAAAAATGTTCAAAATTACCTCCCTTGCATATAGAGTAAAATAATATTTGCAAATCATTTTCTTCTTGAAGCATAATCTTGAAATCCGGCAGGGTGAATCAACTTATGTGATGTGTATTTATAAGTGTGTGTAATTTGATGCCTTTCGTATGGCTAGAAGTGGTGTTTTTCGTGTTGGGTCTTCTACCTTAATACAATTAAAAACGTTGAAAGAAAATCGGAATTAAATATGTTGGTAATGGACAATTGTCGTCTTTTTCTCTTACTAGCAATTTTACCCGTCTCGAAATTTGACCTTTGACCTCGATGACCTTGACCCCCTCGATGACCTTGACCTATCCGGGGCTGCCCTCCACCTAATCCCGTCCCGTAACCCGTAAGCAATCCCGTCCCGTAACCCGTAAAAACGATACCCGTAACCCGTAAAAACATAAATTTGACCTTTGACCTCGATGACCTTGACCTTTCAAAAAATGAACCCCTCAAGCTAATACCCGGGGCCGCCCTCCACCTTCCCTCCAAGTTTGGTGAAGATCGGCCCAAGGACCTGGGAGGAGTAGGGGAACAAACGGACAAACAGACAAACGGACAAACGGACAAACGTTGCTCAAATTACAGTATGATTTTTTCCCAATCTTTCTTTACAAAGGGCGTCAAAACAAGAGATTGCTTGGGAAAAGGTTAATGAAAAATTCCCAATATCGAGGTCTATAATATGAAGAATGGAGGAACATCTTTACAATTCTCTGCTTTACAACAAAAACCTCGTAACTGCAGCTTTACTCAAGCTGCAGTTACGAGGTTTTCGTGGAAAAGCTGTAAAATACTTGTTACGGAAACTTTGTCAGTAATCAATGGCATTGACGTCATCATCGCACTGCGCATGCGCAGTCATGTCTGTCTGTGGAGAAAATCTATTAACTCGGTTTTAAGAATGGCTTCTTAGAGCCGGAAAGAATCGGGTTGACCTCGACCTAGCTGGGGAAAATTGGAAAACTTGCGCGCAAAGAAAGAAATACCATTTGTTAGGCACCAGTCACCAATCTAAAGTGCTTGTAATGTATTTTCTTTATTGATTTCGCCGAAAGCGGAAAATGGGTCATCCTCTTAGAAATCAATGTGTTGAATGCTCCCGAATTCTCTTCACAAAACTTTGTATTAATGATTAACCACTAACCTCTTTCCTAATGGAAAATACTTGTGAAAGCATTTAGGCAAAAGGGGAAAATGCCAATCGTATTTTCTTGGCTTTATTTCACACAAATTATATCTTTATTATCATCTTTTTGTTGCCATCAACTGCTTATTAATTGGATCACATTAATAATTTGTCGTTTGGAAATTTCAGCCTTGCCCCAATGGGCAAATGATAGCTTGCTCCAATTTGTAATCTGCTTTAGACGACAAATGGAGCGGAATAAGACACGAGTGCATGGCAAGGTTTAACAGCAATAACATTCAAAATCAAAGTGCTGGAAGCGCCGTGATTGAACGTCGCTGATTGATTGTGCGGCATTGTAAATGAATGACAGGCTTCATTCTTTCATTAAAAATGTGTTAAGATTGATTCTTGATCACTGAGGCGGTTTTCCCCTCATCTTGTTGGAAATAAAAGTAAAATAACTTCAAAACTCTAGACGGATCCAAATGGAAAACTGCTGTAGACGCATGAAAACGAGTGTCTACGTATAAAGATCTTTAGGAAATCTGGACAGAATATCAAAAAATATGATTGGGTTTCGGTATTAAGATTTTTCCTGAATTTATCTAAAGATTTTCACTATGCTGGAAGTCAAAACGGGGCCATGTTTGATGAATGATTAAATTCGTTTATACAATCGGCCTAATTGTGGTTGTACAAGGCAAGTTGTAATGATGACGATGTTAAATTAAAGATTGAAAAAAAAAAGATAGATGACAAGCTTTCATCAGGCAAAACTTAGCTTGCCTCTTTTGTTGTTCGGAAGCTATGCCATGACAGATTTCAAAGATAGGGGTTTTTGTCCGCTTTGTTCTAATTAATTTGTCCTTCTAAACGGATAATTCCATTTATATTTTCTTTTGATGTCTTTAGAGGACGGCATTTGAGCTGTCATTTCGTATTGATGGAACTAAATTGAGAGACTTCCTATGGTAGAAATTTTACTATTGATTTAATTTTTAACCATTTTAACATGATGAACCCCCCCCCCCACACACACACACGCACAAACTAGGCAAGGCTTTGGAAAATATCGTGAAAAATTAAGAAATTGCTTATGACAAGCAATTTCTTCAATTCCAACAATATTTACTTCCCAAACAGACGAAAAATTAAAATCTCCATTCACGTAAAAAATGCTGTCTGAATCTTTAAATATTAAATAGAATTCTAAATCTTTTCCGCCTGGCAATGTTTCTAGAGGAAGACCAAGAATTTTCAAATGATGTTTTTTTAAACAAAGTTGAATTAGAGAGGAAAAGGAAATATGCGCTGTCGTTGTTTCCGTATTTTTTTCCCTAAAAGTTTATCCCCGTTCTGAACTCGCAGAGTCGTAAATTTGTTATGATTAAACATAGATCCAATCGAATGACTGTATCTTTTTTCATTAGCACTTTGGAAATGAATTTGACTTTAGGCGTCATTGATTTAAAGCTCGAATAAAAAAAAATGTTCTGGAATGACTTTATCTAATCACGTGGGAATTTAGTCATGAAATTTTGTGCTAAAAATAGACTGCGTTTATCATTTAGAATTGATAAACCGTCGGTGTTGTCATAAAATTTCGTTATTACGGCAAAAATGAAGCCGTAGTTACGAGATTTTATAACAACACCTACGAAATAATATTGTTTGTCCGAAACTACGTCAGAATTAATTCCATAAAAATCGTTCCCTATTTAGTCATGGAATCACTGGATCTGAATCACTTTATCTCGCTCATTGCGAATCAATACCAATCATGAAAGATACGCTATATCGTCGCTTTTCAACGAAAACCTCGTAACTGCAGCTTGTTTCAAGCTGCAGTTACGAGGTTTTCTTTGAAAAGCAACGATATATAGCTGTTATCATAGCTACTGTAACACCTAAAATAGAACTTAAATGTAGAATAGTCACGATATTGTGGCACATGTTTACACATTTTACTTTGTACACAAGAGAATCCAGATCTTAATTTTCAATACAATTTTGCAAGTGTTGATTAGAATTTTGCAGGTGCAAGACAACTGCAAGATTCGAACCATCACATATAAAATTATGGCAGTGTGGTGTTCGACATTGCGTTGTTTACATATAGATAAACCCTTTCCCAAACAAGACCTGGGTTTGACGTCCCTAATAGAAAGGGATTGGGAAAACATTGAAACAAAAGAAGAAACTACTGATAACCAGCAGTTTCTCCTTTTGTCTCAATATTTTCTATGTCATATTTTACACAAATTCTATCTTTAATAACTTCCCTTTTGTCATTAATGGCAGTTTTTGAAGTGAATCGCCATTAAATTTTGCCGTTTGGGAAAGGGTTAAGTTGTGAACATAATCCATAATATCGTGACCTAACTATACGAGATAATTATTCGTCATTTGCTTGGATAAAGAAGTCTACTATTTTAACCCATTACCAGATGGCAAATTTTGGCCTTTTCCAATTTGAAAGGTGTTGCAGACGATAATTTAGAGTTGATGAAATTTTTAAAATCTTTTCATTTTGGGTAAGAAAACATTGTGGTAAATGAAGAAATTGCTTGTCACAAGCAATTTCTTCATTTACCACAATGTTTTCCCAAGCCTTTTTTGTGAAGGAGTCAAACGGCGTCACTGTGCAGTAATGGGTTAAAAAAGTAGTTATCTAAAACAAATACATAAGGGTTCGTAATAAAAAGTGGACAGTATGACAAAATGGTCTTTTACAATCAATTTCGAGGTGAAATCAGTAGGTGTTGACATCATTAAATGCTGAATGATGTTAGATGATGGTCTGTCCAAGTCGGGATTCGATGTAACGCCACTAAAAGCCATATTGACGTTTTTTGCATTTTGCGAAAGTCTAAAATTAAACGTGTTTCAAAGAAGAGCACGACTGGTGACCGTTGTGACAAAAGTATTTGTGATAGGCGAGTTCTGGGGTAACGTCCATGACGGTTCATTTTTCTTACTTTGCTCGTAAAAGCATCTTCACGACAATAACTCTTCTGACGTTCCTAACGTCATGTTAACGTCGAATTGAAGTACTTTCAGGATAGACGAATAGGTTGAGACATGCGGGTCTGTTTCGGTGTTGTTCCGAGGTAGCGTCTTGGATGGCTCAATTTTGAATGATAACGATGTTTTGACGACAATGTAACGTGTTATTTACATCTGATTAACGTACATTTCGGGGTAGACGACGAATCGGGATAATTGTGACATGAGTATTTGTTCAAATCAAGTCCCAAGGTACCATTCACTACGGTTAAATGTTCATTATAACGGATATTTACGACAATCTAACGTCATATTAACGTCTGATTAACGTGCATTTCAGGGTAGACGATGAATCGTGTCCTTTGTGACACGGGGGTCTGTTCCAATCGAGTCCCGAGGTAGCGTCCACTACGGGTCAATGGCACTCAACCATAATGTACCTCATCAGACGTATTGTCTCGCCGACCTACGAAACCAGCGACCGACAAGCCAAGGCCGAACCCTCTAAACTTGTACGGAAACTCGGCAAGAAGGGTAAAGGAAAGGGACAGTTCAACATGCCGTGTGGAATAGCGGTTTCTAAAGAAGGTAATAAATTATAACTTATAACATCAGTATGCATTTATTCATTACTGTACTACGTTTGCTCACGATGGGGAATCACGTGACACAACGATTTCATAAAAAACATCAATCGTTTTGTTTATTTTTATACTTGACCGATTTGAATTCAGTTTGAAGCAGAGAAGATGAAATAACTCCAGGAATAAGATGTATGTGCTAGATTTTTAAAATATCAACTGATAAAAAGTTATTTACCACCAACCAAAATTTTGGTTGGTGGTCATTAACTTCTTATGGGCTTAGATTTAAAAGATCCTATCAATTCAGCAAATATTTGACGTATTCTATGCTTCATTATTTTTTTTTCAAACCGGTCGCATATTAACAGAAATATTAAAAAAAATAGCGAAAGTGTTTTGTCACATGATTTCCTGCCGTGTTTCTTGGTCGATCGTTTCTCATGTTTGTGATTACGTAGGTCAAAGTTTGGTCAATGGTTTTCTCCAATATTCTATACCGAACCTCAGAAATAACGCACCACTGACATTTTTTCACTATAACTTTTTATGGTGTTACTTTTTCAAATTATACATCCACAACCCGAACTGCTATCATTTTATTCGTTTATTGTCAAAAATTGTTTCGCTATATTAAAGCAATCAAGCGTGATGACCGCGCAAACGTGACTACCCTCTAAAGTGAAAGTCACAAAATCAGTACTGCGTGAGACAACTTTGCAGAGCAATACAGTCTGTGCTTCGTCGACGCGTGGAACTGATCACGTTTGGGATTCTGGCAGTTGGCATGACTCCCAACTCTCCTTGCATCACTTTGCACTTGAACCTGTGTACCTGTTTTGGGCTGCAGTTTGGACCTTAGACGCACCTCTTACCGGGCAGTCCAGCAGTGTAACAGTTTAATGGAAACGTTCTCTTAGCCGGCCAATAGTTTTGTTATGAAATCTCAACGTGTGTGCAATAGCCCGTGATGTCATTACTGCCTGCAACATCCCAAAAGCACGATCATGTTCGTCAGTGGAAAGTCTTGGCATTGTTTAAGGATCCGGAACTGCAATGGTAATATTTGGTACACACACTCCTAGTATATAGATCTCTTTGAAATTTGGATATGTTGTAGACATCGATAAATGAAAATATTTTACCATCTTACTTTTTAAAACTTGTAAATCCAAGGGGAGATAGCTGGCTTTAAAGTTTGCATTGCAGTCAATGAGAAAATATCTTTTTTGTCAATATTTTCAAAATTAGGCAACTTGTCAAATTATTCAAATGGTAGAAAGTTGCCAATTATTATTTCGCTCCATAATATATAGTAAAATAATTTGTTTACCATACAAATTTTGTGAAAACTGATTTTTTCGTGAGTCAAGGGCAGATAATCCACTAAAATTTCTATTATAAGGGGAGATAATGCAATATTGTCAAGTCAGAAACTTTTACTGATTATTTACCATTCACATAATAACATATCAATTTGAGTTTTGCCATACATATAATTGATACATGATATCAAACACTACCAAGCATATTTGTAGTGCAACTAAATCATTATAAAGTTACAGCCATTACAGTTCCGGAACCTTAAAGCATCAAAAACTTTCGACCGATGAAATGTTCGGGCGTTTTCTTTCTTTTACCGACTACATGTACCCTATAAACCAATAGGCTAGTTTGTGCATGGGGACAATACTGCGAGACGTGCTGAAAACCTGTTTACCAAGTTTGGATGAATGGGTTTTGTGCTTGAGAAAGTGTTATGTGCATACTTAGGGTCCAGTGAATACCGAATAATACTGTGTCAATAAAATGAATGATTTTGTTGAAACAATATAAAACAAGAAAAAGTGGTGCGTTATGTCTGGGGTTCAGTATACATAGAATGATCCATGGTATAGGAGTGACACAAACTATGGTTATACAGATGTACATGAGTTATAGCCCTATTAAACGACGAATTTAGGACTTGTCCAAAACGGAAGTTTGTCTTACTTTTGGAACAAAACAAAACAAACAAACAAAAAAAAAATAGGAAGATCTGTACGACATGCAAATTTTCCAGACTGTTTAATGGATACACTATCTATAAAATATGCCGTGACAAACTTAATATAGGCTCTGAACAGTTAAAGACGTGTCTGTCTCAATTTTAGTACAGCAGAAATAGAGAATACATATGAGACAGGATCTTTAACCCATTAGATCTAACAGATTGTAAATTAGACTTATTCTAATTCAAAGATGATGCAGATGAAAATTTCATGAAAGTTTACACTATTTGGTTTAAACATTGTGAGAAATGAAGAAATTGCATGTCACAAGCATTTGTTTTATTTTCCAAGATGTTTTCCAAAGCCATTATGTTGTGGGGAGTCAAAAAGAGACATTGGGTTGGGATTATTGTTTTTTACACGTTTTTAACGTGAACATTATTAATATGCGAATGACCTTAAAATACTATTGACTTATGACTCCATTTTCTAGAAGTGATGTTGCATGTTGATGTAAAAACTGAACTTATCAATTCCTATTTTCTTACAAAGCCTCGTAAGTTCAATTTCAACCAAGCTGTAGTTATGCGTTTTAGCAGAAAATCGTAAATTTACTGTAGCAAATTTAAACAATCGGTTAGATACAAGAAAAAGGAAGGCGAATGTTTTTTTCCAGAGCTAGATAAGTGGATAGACTAGTCGTGTAATGGGTTCTAAAGACGTAAATATAGGCCCAGAACAGACTGTAATTACTTAAATGATAGAATTATCGTTCTTTACCAGAGGACTGAATATTTAAGCTTTGTCCCATTATCTAGCACCAAATGGCATCCAAATATATCAATCTTTCTAGTTTGGGCATTCTAGGATATATTTACGTCGAACTACTTTCAAGATGTCGACGCCCTTGAAATGCATGCAACCAATGGTAATAAAATCTATTAACGTCCTATTTTAGTATATTTTCTCTTCAACATGAAACATATTATAACATGTATCCAACGGCTTTGGGAGGGATAATTACTGGTAGCCGTATTTTCTTCTTTTATCGCATTTTTTCTCCAAACCATTCTTTCAAGGGGCCCCCAAACCCCGTCCAATTTTGGGAAAAGGTTCACGGAATCTCGTAAATGACGTTACGTTTACTGCGACTCCAAGAAATGGTACTATAAAGCAGAGCAGGTGAAACCATTCTAAATTTGTCATTTTAAATCCAAACCCTACGTTGTGAGTGCTCATTTGAATCATCTCGATGAGACTATTCTAATATGTACCCACAACATAGGGTTTGATATGCAATAATCCGAGTCTTCTTTGATGAAAATTCGCTCTTTGATATTTGGATGTCGCTATTTAAATAGCGACATCTTGGAAATATCAAAGAGTGAATTTCATCACAGAAGACTCGTATGAGAAGTACAATAAATGAAATAATGTATTTTGAAAAGCCATTGCCTCCTCTTACCTTTACCTCTGCGAAAAGGTCTTAGAGTGAAAAGCCACATTTTACAAAAGACATCAAACATCAGGTTTGGGGAACATTTGGCATTTTGTGCACGAGTTTTTACGATCGTCTGCTGAACGATAAATATCGTCTGCAGATAAAGGTTAATAGTTCCAGACAACAATACGGGGGCGTATTATGTTATGCCAGTGAAAGTTTATCGGTAATTTAATCGGCTTATTTATTCAAAGGTTGACATTTCAATACGTATGTCTGTGCTTTATACGCACACATGTGACCCGTTGTGCAAAAAAGAATATATATTTTTGGCCCCTCCGAGAGTTTTCCTTTCTGAATCATGCTTAAGGACTTCCATCCATCATTGGATATGCCTACAACACATTTCTACAAAACATTTTCGGTTGTCATCCGTGCCGACGGACTTTGACGATGGTATACCCTTGTGAATTTTCGGGTGTCATCCATGACAACGGAAATTGACGAGGCACACCCTCGTCAACCTCATTTCCATGGACGACAAAGATGTGCGAAGAATTTGGTATCTAATGCTGACTACAGCCATGGAAAAAAGACTATTATGACGTCATCTAATTTCACCAAGTTAGTGTCACTTAGCATTATCCAAACATAATGAAAAGTGGAGGTTTTTTTTTTGGAAAATTAGTCCCGAAATTTAAATCTTTTGTGATCAACAAGGAACCGGATTACACCGGCGTCTAAACGAAGTCTGATCAAGATGCATGTTGCTCGTTTGTAGTCTTTTCAATATCTGTAACAACTGTCAGCAAGCAATGGGTCCCGATCACACTGCAATAAAGTGCTTAATTGGTGTGAAAGCTAAAGGGTCCCGTTTTTATCCCCTTTCATTCGTTGTGTAGCGTGATTCTCCACCGTGAATTACAGATTCAAGCTCATATTATTTTTAAGTTTGCCTATTTGGACTTGAATTTTTGAAATAAGGTATCCTGAAAAGGTCTCGGTTTTTTGTTGACATAGTCTTCTATTCTAATTCTAATTAGAGTCATGATCAATATGTGATCAGTTCATATTTACAACTCCCCTCTTCCCCTCTCTAAAGCACGGTCCTACCTAATTCGAGTTTTCTCAATCTGTAATGAAATTCGCTCTTTGATATGATGATGTCGCTCATTTAGTAAATGAGCGACATCAACATATCAAAGAGCGAATTTTCATCAGAGAAAACTCGGATTAAGTCCTCCTATATAATATATACTTCATTCTAACCCTTTCACAAATCGTGACGGATTTTGACTCATTTAATTATTGAAACATTATTTAAAGGGATATTACATTCCAGTTTCATTTTTTAAAGTATGTCTTGATGCCAAGACTGGTTATTCTAATGCGTATAATATTATATGCTTTCAGTTTTTCAAAGTCGTTGTTTATAAGCGAAAAATACTTCTGTTGAGACAGAAATAACAAAGTCTATATATGGGACCAGTTTCATCAACAAAAAGACGTGTTTTTTTTTTTACTGAAAACGTCATAAGATAAACTTTTAAAAACAACAACCACGTTACCCATGCGTTGATTAATTGGTGATACGTAATTCTTGTCCAAGGTCTGCAGCAAGTCATCGGTAAGACAAGAATACGTCTTAAATGTTTTAATGAAACTGGCCCCTGGAGTGATGTAGACATCAATTTGTTTAATTTTAGCATAAAAAAATTATTTCTGGTAAACGGCGCAATGTTTTGGCTAGAAACACACAAGAAAATAATATGCTCTTTCGGATGAAAATAAAAGTGAAATTTATGAAGAAAAACCCCTGTGAAATGTCACTTTAAGTAAATAAAGAAAAAGCCGAAGACCTGCATTTTCTCTCTTGTCCATATTAGTTTCCATCTCATTGAAAAGAACTTTCCTTTTGACACCCGGATTAACATAGCATCTGCATTCCCTTCGGATGTGTCAAAAATAAGGTTTGGTGTAGACTTTTCACGCGATTGGACAATGAGTTTTATGTATTTTCCCAAAAAACAAAGTTTACTCGATATTCCTAAGTTTTGGCGGGAAAATGTTACCATATAACAATAAAACCCGGGTAAAGTATAGAGGATAATCGTTTGTTTCAGTGTAAGATCGATTTATATTTCATTGAGTGAACAACAAAAGCTTTATTTTCACGAGTGGCGAAGCCACGAGTGAAAATGTAGCTTTCGTTGTTCACGAAATGAAATATAAATCGATCTTACACGAAAAACAAACGATTATTCTATTTCTTTAATGCAAAAAATTAGACAAAATTCAAAAAAATTATGACAGATTTTCTTAAAGCGCGTCATTTTGCACGTGACTGCTATGCAACGCTTATGATGACGTCACTTATTTGGTCCGGCTTACATAACGTCAGATATGGTAAAATGAACGAAAGCCGGGCATAAGTTTTTGATAATTTCACTGGATAGGCGGTGAGTTTATCAAAATGATAATATAGGGTTAATTCACGTTTTTGAGGTCGTTAACATTCGCAGAGGCCCAAGAAATACGTTAACGACCGAGTGCGAAGCACGAGGATCGTTTTCGTATTTTGCGGGCCTCTGCGAATGTTAACGACCGAAAAATACGTGAATTGACGCTATTATTGCATAAAAAGCATAAAATTCCAATGATTACTTACCCCAAACCCCTTGATATGTGCGAAAAATGAACCGAGGTGAGATAAGAAAATGTCCGCCATTGTTGTTTTGTTCTGATAAATCTTCCAAGAATTTTTTGTTATGCGTGACGTCGGTAAAACGACGTTACGTCATAAATTGGCGCCAAAAGGCGAACGTCGCTGATTTAACGTAAGACGTTGAGAATTTTGCGGGAAAAGAGATAATTGTTTATTTTGAAGGATCAAATCGAGGATATTTGAGTGCAAAACCGGTCCGATATCGCACTGAATATAGACCGGTTTTCACGATATCGGACCGGTTTCTTCTCGTTATTCAATGTCGATAACGGCCCAAAAACACACATTTTAGGCAATAATCTACCGTTATTTCCCGATAATCCATCGAAAAGCATTAAAGAAATAGATCTATTACCCTATCCAAAATGTCACAATTTTGGACCGATCTTATTTGAAATTAGATACTGACGACAAAATGTATGTTTTTTACATAAAATTCATGTGAAATATTGCTACAAATGATAATCAGTATTTCCTTATTTTGTCTAAATATTTTCTCAAACCTTTTCTACCAGGGACGTCAAAACCAGGTCTTATTTGGGAAAGGATTAATCGGCAATCGACTGTTATTTCTGGAAAATTCCTGGAAGCAGACGACACTTCACGTTCTCTTAAAATACACACAAAACGTGGTTCAATATCCTCAAATGAACCCTTTTCCAAACAGCACGTATTTAAACGTTACAGTTTAAAAGTTGCTGTCTTGGAAAAGTACGGAGGCAAAAGAAGAAAATGCTAATAATTTCCAGCTATATTGTTCAACTACATGTATACTGATTTTCCGCAAGATTGAATGTGTCGTCTGTATCACCTCTGAGTTTGGAACACCGTAAAATGTTGTCGTTTGGGAAAGGGTTAACTTGTAAATAGTGGAGCCGGAATCCAGGAAAATGGACCTTAAGGCATTAAATTTTGAAAGTACAATGTTTCTATGGCAACCTTTGCCTTAATGGAGCTTATTCCTTTCCAAAAACAAGACAGGGTTTCGACGACCATAAAAAAACAAGCTTATGAAAACATTGAAGAAAAAAAGAAGAAAATGTTGACAATCAGTATTTTCTCCTTTTACCTCAATATTTTCTTTGCAATAATATACACAAATTTATATATGTCTAAAATTTCGTTGTTTGTGTTAATCAAGTTCTCTTACAGTTAATACAGGTAAGGAAGCTATTGGTTAACAAAACAGGTCTTGAATAGACTGCATGTACACACAGGCTGCACTCGGTCGATTTAGGTTATAAACAGGATGATAAGAACACTTCCCCTAGATCCAAATTTGAAAAAATGTATTGGCTCTTATTTAGCTAAAAATTGAGCAAATTATCTGTTCGTTTGAGAAAAGATATGTGTTTTTTGGTAAATAAGGGTAGATGACCTGGCTGAATGAAGCAAAATCCCGTTTTGAACCTTTTCCTAAAAGACACTATTTTAGAGTAATCATATTCGAAAGTAGCTGCAGACAACGGAATGGGTGTTGATAAAGAAAGAATTTATGTATATAACAATAAAGAAAATATTGAGGCAAGGGAAAAATGCTGATTATCAATTTTTTCTCATGCACTTTCTCGCAGGGCTATCAAAACCAGGTCTTGTAACATAATTTGGAAAGGGTTAATGTAAAGATCTTATTTGGTACTTGGAATTAAATTAAGTACCCTATGGTCTATCGGAGTCTGATCAATTGGCACCTCAAAATACAAAAAAATATTGAGACAAAAGGAGATAAACTGATCATCAGCACTTTCTTCTTTTTTCCTCGAAGTGTTCATAAGCCTGTCATTTGTGGAACGTCAATGACGCCAAAACCAGGCCTTATTTTGGAACGTGTGAACGATTTTCGAACCCCCATTCTAAGAAACAATTGTTATTCACAAAACTTAAACGCAATCCACTGCGTGCGTAAGTTGGGTCGAATTTTTCCAAATACTCGCTAGATCAAGAGCTATTGAATAGCGATGAAATTCGTGCTAAAAATAGACTGGGTTTACAATTATGTATTGATTAACCGTCAGTGTTGTTATAAAATCTCGTAACTACGGCTTGGAATCAAGCCGTAGTTACGTGATTTTATAACAACACCTACACATTTATATTTTGTTAGTCCGAAATTACGTCAAAGTCAACTGGATAAAATCGTTCCCTATTTCCTATATCCGAGATGTTGCGTCAGAAGTTATTGCTAGACACAGGATCGATATTGGGAATACTTAGTTTCCTTATTTAGAATTTTACCCTTCTGTACCGCGTTCTGGGGGAATTCTGTGAAGACTCTGTGATATAGAGGTTACTGGAGTATAAGTCCCGATTAATGACCTGACAGAGCATCTCTATCGTGACCTCGATATTGGGAATACTTTAGTTTCCTTATTTAGAATTTTACCCTTCTGTACCGCGGGCTGGAGAATTTTGTAAACACTCTGTGACAAAGTGGTTACTGGAGTATAGGTCTCGATAAATGACCAGAAATAGCTAGAGATGCTCTGCCAGGTCATTTATCGTGACATATAACTCTTTCCCATAATACTTAGTTTCCTTATTTAGAATGTTACCCTTCTGTACCGCGGGTTGGGGAATTCTGTGAACATTCTGTGACAAAGGGGTTATTGGAGTATTGGTCCCGATAAGTGACCAGAAATAGCTAGAGATGCTCTGCCAGGTCATTTATCGTGGCATATCTCTTTCCCACAACACTTTGTTTCCTTATTTAGAATTTTACCCTTCCGTACCGCGTTTTGGGGAATTCTTTGAACACTCTGTGACATAGGGGTTATTAGAGTATAGGTCCCAATAAATTACCTGGCAGGGCATCTCTAGCTTATAGCTAGAGATGCTCTGCCAGGCCATTTATCGTGACCTCGATATTCGGAATACTTAGTTTCCTTATTTAGAATCTCACCCTTCTGTACCGCGGGTTGGGGAATTTTGTAAACACTCTGTGACATAGGGGTTAATGGAGTATAGGTCCCGATAAATTACCTGGCAGGGCATATCTAGCTAAAAGCTAGAGATGCTCTGCCGGGTCATTTATCGTGACATATAACTCTTTCTCATAATACTTAGTTTCCTTATTTAGAATTTTGCCCTTCTGTACCGCGAGCTCGGCGATTCTGTGAACACTCTGTGACATAAGCGTTTTTTGAATATAGGTCCCAATAAATGACCTGGCAGGGCATCTCTAGGCATACATTATAGCGAAGAACATCTCTAGTAGCTAATTTATCGTGACCTATAACTCCTTCCTAAAATAGGCCCAAACTCTTTGATAAAGGGGTCAATGGAGTAACCTTTTCCATGATTCTGTGAACACTCTGTGATATAGGGGTTATTGGAATATAGGTCCCGATTTATGACATGGCAGGGCATCTCTAGCTTACAGGTAGGTGTGCTCTGCCTGATCATTTATCGTGAGTCCGTGACCTATAACTCTTTCCCGTCATAAACCCAAAGTATGTGACAAAGGGGTTATTGGGGTCTCTCTTTTTTTCAACGAGGAAGCACTTTCATATTTGGGAGGGAAGCTAATTCCTTCATTGATGGTTCGAACAAAAAATAAAGAAGTAAAGGAAGACTATATCACGTAGCTTGTTGCTTAATAACCGTGCCCATTACACCAAATTTTTTATGCCGTAGGCCTACTAGATCTCAATGGGCCAAACGTCTGTATTTAGCATACAAATAAGCATCACCTTCCCCCAAATCCCATATGTTTGGCTAGTTTAAATACATGGGATAAATCTATGAAGGCTGTTCATAAAACGGAACAGTTCTATCAAGTCTTGCAAGCAAGAAAATTCGGAATAGAATATTATATGGCTTTCTATCGATGGCCGGTTTCCCATGAACGTTTCTTGAAACAAAAAAGAAGTGGGCAGATAAAAACATAGACACTCGATTTCGAAGGATGAAGCGAAATTTGCGTAATTTTTCGCTTGACAAAAACGATCTACCTACCTACTATTTAGGTGGACGAATGCGATATTCTTTACAAAGTTATAATTTTCACAATTCAGTATGTCTGATAAATTCAAAGGATGGCCTTTTCTTCAGAATTTCGTCGCCTCGTTTTTAAGCTGCGCTATCTCCATTTTTGAAAAAATCCTATATTTGGTATCGTTGTGTTCGTATTTTTATGCTCTATCTCCTGAACACCAGATATCGTCGATTGGCGGGCTGGTTTTTGAGAAATCGCGTATGCATATTGCTCTATCTCCTGATTTTTTCTTCAAATTGATCTTAATCTTATCCTATGTCCAGGACATAGAGCAATCTGTGCCTGAAAATTTCTCTCGTCCAATGAAAATAAGAATAAAAACCACGTGACCTGTTATGTGACACAAACACGAATTCCGATTACAAAATGTGAACAATCGATTTCTATTGACGATTTTGATAATATGTAAGTACATATATGTTAGCAAGTCAATCGTTAACAATTTCAAATGCTATTTTAATCAATGACCGTTCACAATAACACTACATGCATGTCGGCATTCTGATTACCAATCCTCGATGGGTAGAATAGCCGGATAGTCTTTAAAAATTGTAACTGAAATTAATTTTGGCACACAAGTACTTCAACAGGTAGATTTTTTCAACTGTACCTTATGTAGCCATTGTAACAAGCAAAATATATTTCTTTAGTGCGAAAATAATATGAATTTGTTGCAATTTAAATCTACGTAGACTAGAGTCTGTATCCTTTACGATGCCATAAAAAGTTAAAATCAATTTGTACTCGAATATTTCTTTTTACTTTATCTAGAACAAAGGCCACCGGTTCGTAATACAACCGCATGCGTTGTCCAATTTCTACGGCAAAACGACAGTTTGTCTTTTTTATGATTCGTAAGGTCGGCCTATATAGCAAAGAGTGTTTTTCTGTGTCATTTTTATCTATCTCCTTTAAAAGTGAAAAGTGATTTTGAAAATGACAGAATTTGCTCTATCTCCAAACAGAAATAATGATTTTTATCAAAAAATGCTCCATCGTTTCTTATTAATTTTGGCAAGAGGATAGATAAGGTTATTTCTGACTGTCATGCAAAATTTTGGTCAATTTCAAGCAAACATAAAAAAGTTATGAAGGTCTGAATCTTTAAAGACGATTTTCTCGGAAAAGTGGTTTTGGTAGTTAGCGCAACCTTAAAACGAGGCGACGATTTATTTTCGTTATTTCTTCCTTATTCTTTTTATCACGACATTACATCTAAAGTCCATGGTCATGTCTCTACTGTACGTAAATAGATAGGAATCAGACTTCAGAGAATTAAATCGTGACGTATTCTTGATTTTTATATAAAGTCATCTTTATATCAGAGCAGCAGATCATAGGGGTTAAAGGCACTCTAATTTTGTTATGTCAAATCCAAACCCTATGTTATGGTTACTCATTGGGGTTTGATGATAAATAAATGGCATAAATAAATTACGTTTATCAACATTGATGGAAAAGCAATGGCGTAAATACCAAACATATACGAATTTTAATAACGGAGTCTAAATTTAATTTTAACACCCCTAGACGCCTTCTCAGAATAACAGCTCGTAGACGCTATTTTATCTCTAAGAGTTCAGCGTATTTTTATGAAAAATAATTAAATAAAATTGTCATGAAAGACGCCCCCATTGTATAAATCGGGGTGATATTGTACAATACGAGAAGAACAGTCTAGTTTAAAGGAGATTTAGTGACTAAGGTGGTAGTTAGATCTTTTTATAAGTCGCGTCGGCTTTTGTCTCTCTAGCTTAACCCATTACCAGACAGCAAAATTTTGGACCATTCGAAATTCAAAGATGTTGCACACGACAACTTCAAGTGCATAGAATTTACATTTTTTATAGCTTTTTTCAGGAAAAACTTGTGGGAAATGAAGAAATTACTTGTCACAAGCAGTTTCTTCATTTTCAACAATATTTTCCCAAGCCTTTTCTTGTGAGGGAGTCAAAAGGCGTCACTGTGCAGTAATGGGTTAAAGGGACACACGCTAGGTTTTTTCAGGGATCAGACCAGCATGGGGAGTCAGTTGCATTGTTGTGTGGTCTTTTGAATTATCTAGGGCCAAAAAGAAAGGATTTTCAGTCCTGATACCAAGTCTTTCACTGTATATCATGGTCTATTTTCCCGTATTTTTTTCATTAACATGCACTTCAATTATTTTTGTTATCTTTAAATGTTACTATAAATATGAATGGTGGGTAGGTCAATTATGTAAAACTTTGATCTAAAAGTGACTAAATGAACTTCATTTGAAATTTCCTTGGGCATAAATAAACTAGCAATACAGGTAGCGGGGGAACTTATCCAAAAATACTTCACTTTGTGATACAAGCACCAAATTTGGCACAAATGTTCCTCAGGGTATACTATTTTCAAAACAAATGGTATCCACCATGAAAAACCAAAATGGCGGCCATTTTCAAAGATGGCCGCCATTTCTATAGGTAAAAAAATCAGAAAAAATACTTCATTGCTAGATACAAGTACCAAATTTGGCACATAAGTTCCTCAGAATATACTCTTTTCAGAACATATGGTATCCAACATGAACAACTAACATGGCTGCCAATTTCCCTATATGTACAGAAAATCGAAAAAAGCCTTCTTTTTGAAGATACAAGCACAAAATTTAGCATAAATGTTCCTAATAGTATGTTATTTTCCAAACATATGGTATCCACCATAAAAATCCAACTTGGCCACCATTTTCCAAGATGGCCGCCAGCTTTATAGAAGAAAAAATCAGAAATAATCATTCTCTTTAAGATACAATCACCAAATGTGGGTACAAATGTTTCTCAGAGTGCACTGTTTTCAGAAATCAAGGTATATATAACGAAAAGCAACATAATAGCCACTTTCTAAGATGGCCGCCATTGCTATAGCTCAAGAGTATTAAAATACTTTCCTTTGTGATATAAGCACTGAATTTGGCACGCATGCTCCTCATAGTACACTTTTTTTTCCGAAATAATGGTATCCACCATGATAAAACATCATTATGCCTGTCATTTTCCAAGATAGCTGCCATCTCTGTTGTTCACAATGTGGATCAAGATAATACCTTAGGTTACAAGTACCCTGTCTTCACCCGAAATCTTTGGCGGAGCAGAAATTCTTTGTGAAATATGATATCATACATATGAGATAAAAATTGCTGCCATTTTCCAAAATGGATACGGTCGCTATAGATAATCCAGTTTTAATGTAAAAATTGTATTATTTCATCATTCGTTACATATTTCTGTGACATGTTAATGTATAAACTGACTGGCAATATTTGGAATGAAGTTATAACATTAGTCTTGGTTTTGTTGATTATAATAAATATGGTAGCCATATTTTTGTCATAACTAAGTGAAGACTATGAGACTTAATGGCATAACTGTCTTCGTGCTCAACAAGAAAATTACAATTATTTCCAAATATAGACTAACTTGAATTCACTATAAACCAAACAAGTATTACAATTCTCTTGAAATTGATCAAAATGTTCACCAGGATATGGTATGTTAAAAACTACTTGGCTGCCACTTAAAACAAATACTTAAAATTGTAATTGATAATTCAATATAAATAAAGCCATAATATGTATCAACAACTTTTGTAATACATAAGGCTGCAACTATTGTAATTGTGATCATTTGGTAGATCTTTTTAATATTTGAACCTAATTTTTAGAAATGTTTTGCAGATATAGATCTCAGAAACTTTGCAGTAGCTGTGTTACTTTTATCATGATGGATACCATGTATTTTGAAGAAAATATCATCTAAGGAACATTTGTGGGAAATGGGGGCTTGCAGGACAAAATCAAAGTCCACTGTTTGGTCGACGTGGCTATATTTGATATCGTCAAGTTGGTAGATTTTTCATGGTCGACACCATGCTTTTTGAAGAATATATGTTCGAAGGATTAATTGTGAATATAATGCAAAGTATACAGTAAAGATTAGTTAGTACAAAATTATAGTCATTTTCCTATCCTCATTTCATGTTTGTTCTTTCAGAATAGTATTTCAGGCCTCTAGCCCATTATAGCCGCGGCCTTAGCGCAGTTGGTAGCGCATCTGACCCTCATTCGAGAGGTCCCGAGTTCGATACCCGGCCACGGCTAATACCCTTTCTGACAAAATTGTCACCCACCAATAGGTTTGAAATCGTTAACCTAAGTGGGCGAGCAGCCGGAGAATCGGTAAGGGTGTTGTGGTAGTACTGGTTTGAGAAATGACAGGAATCCATGGTTAGGTGCTCCAGCCGCCGCGATATGACCCTGGTAGTTGAAAACGGCGTAAAACCCCAATTAACTCAAACTCTAGCCCATTATATTTTCTACAGAATAATGAATCAGTCTGATTTATCTGTGTAAATATGCAACATATTAATGATAGTGTGATATATTATACATATTCAAATTAAATTAATTGACATTTTGATGATGTATAGAACAAATAAGCTATTTGCTTTACATTGCAGAAACAATCTATGTTTTGTATTTCATGTTTTGTAGTTTATGTTTTGTCATGGGACATTTGCCGAAATACTTGAATAACCCATGTCTTGAATTTAATACTAGGACATCTATTGTAGTGGGAAGTAAAGTTTGTGATAATGGATTGTATCCTGATATTTTATTGACAATTTACTTAGGATTGCAATACTTACACCATAATTTTGACTTTATCGAATTGTAGATTGATACAAAGACAATAATCGAAATGGCCAACATATATGATTTTTTGAGGGAAACATAACTTACATAACTAGGACAGCTCTGCAAACATAATCAAATGTCAGGTTATACTTGCTTTTTCCACAGAAATATGTTGTAATGAATATTGAAATAAGGCAAAATAAAAACTAAGTAGAATAAGACAAATTGAAAACTAAGTTATATATAGATACTGAAGCCATTTTGGAAAATGGTAGCAATTTTGATTTTACATGTATGATTACATATTTCACAAAGAACATCTATCCCACAAAAAAGTTTTTGGAAAAATCTGACGTCTTTTACCACAACCTGGAGAGGAAATGAGTTTTACCCATATTGAGATTTATATAGATGGCAGTCACCTTTGAAAATGACAGCCATGCTGTGGTGTTTTCATGGATGATACAATTATTTCTGAAAAAGGTATACTATGAGGAACATATGTGCCAAATTTGGTGCTTATATCACAAAGAGAAGCATTTTCCAATATTTTGAGTTATAAGAATGGCGACCATCTTAGAAAGTGGCCATTATGTTACTTTCATCATTGATACCTTGATTTCTGAAAACAGTGCACTCTGAGAAACATTTGTGCCAAATTTGGTGATTGTACTTAAAGAAAATGATTATTTCTGATTTTTTCTTCTTTAGAGCTGACGGCCATCTTCGAAAATGGCAGCCATGTTGGTTTTTTTATGGTGGATACCATATGTTTGGAAAATAGCTTACTAATAGGAACATTTATGCTAAATTCTGTGCTTGTATCTTCAAAAAGAAGGGTTTTCTCGATTTTCTGTACATAAAGGAATGGCGGCCATCTTAGAAATTGGCAGCCATGTTAGTTGTTCATGTTGGATACCATATGTTCAGAAAAGAGTATATTCTGGGGAACATATGTGCCAAATTTGGTGCTTGTTTCTAGCTATGAAGTATTTTTTCTGATTTTTTTACCTATAAAAATGGCGGCCATCTTTGAAAATGGCCGCCATTTTGGTTTTTCATGGTGGATACCATTTGTTTTGAAAAAAGTATACTCTGAGGAACATTTGTGCCAAATTTGGTGCTTGTATCACAAAGTGAAGTATTCTGCCACTTTTTGGACTTAAGCTCCCCCACTAAGGTTGATCATTCTATACTACGATATTTCTTGAAAAGAAGTTTTACCTCCGACACCCTAGCATAGGTCGCTTTAACGCTTGTATATTATAAAAAAGAATATTTCTTTGTAGTCCATATTCACGGACAGTGATTACGTGACATTGTAACGATGTATTTCCTAACTTTTGTCGACAAAGACGCCCGATAATTCAAATGGATAATCAAAGTACACAATCAAAGTACTCTACTTCTGGACAGGCCTACATTATTAACAAATTTGCTTCCCAACATTTGATTTCGATTAAAAACGACGGTGTATACAAGCATAGATAAAGCTTGTTTTTATTTCCAATTTCTTCGTTTCATCGCTGCTTTTCAACAAAATCCTTGCTACTGCAGCTTAAACAAGCTGCATTTTCGAGGTTTTCGTTCAAAAGCGACGATGTCTTTTTCCCCTGTATATTTTATTCTTGGATTCTTCGTTATAAAATTATCCTTTTCCATGTATATTTTCAGGCGATATCGTAGTAACAGACACAGAGAATCACCGTATCCAGGTGTTTGGAAGTGAGGGTACATTTAAACACAAGTTTGGGACCCGTGGAACAGAAAATGAGAACCTTTGTTACCCAGTTTGCGTTGCCATGACAACGGATGACTGCATAGCTGTTACAGACAGCGTTAACGCTTGCATTAAAGTGTTTACGTTGAACGGCGAATTTCAGAATAAATACGGCAGCAGTACGTTTCTAGAATTCCCTTATGGTATCGCCATAAGTCACGACAATTTCATGATCGTTACCGATATCTGCAGTCATTGTGTTTACGTACTGTATCCTAGCGGAGGAATATGCAGTTCGTTTGGTTCTTATGGTAGTGGGTTGAAGGAATTCGACCATCCGTACTTTGTGACAGTAAACAAAGAGAAACAAATCATCGTATCAGACTCCGGAAATAGCTCAATAAAAATCTTCCAGTTTGAAGGGAAACTTTTACGTGTATTCGGTATAAAGGATTTCCGTATTAACGAGACGTTTTGTGCGCTACAGGGTGTATGTACGGACGGACAGGGGAATACCATCCTTATATGCAATAGTACTGTTTACATCGTCACCAAAAATGGCCGCCTGTGGGAGGTACTCACGCCAAAAGACGGATTATGTTACCCGAAATGCATTGCGTTCTCCAGTTCCGGTCGCTTGGTGATGACGCAATCAGTGACGGATGACAAACACGAAGTTCTAATTTTAGACTACAACGCGGAAGATTACAAATCTTTAAATTCACTCCTACTTTATGCAATTTCTGTATAGCATAGAAACTTTAGAATATAAAAAGTAGTTCACATAGAAAAAGTAGTCCATGGTAGTATACTTTTTTATTACACTTTTTGTAAAAGTACAGTTTACGGATACCAGATATATTACGTATATTCACAAAGTCACATGTATTCTCATCATACTTTCACTATATAAACTTCTATAAGCACACTTTCTATATTCCGGTCCAATATATCAAACTCCAAACTACCGTAACTTTGTATGTGCTGGTTCAAATTTTGAAGGTGTCGCGCACCTGCAATATTTGAACCAACTATGCAAAAATGTAATTGGTAAGTAAATACCGCATTTCCATTGTTTATACTCGTATAAGTTAAATTTGTAAACATGGCCCATGATGTCGTGACTGGACTATACATATTCAAATATTATCGTTCTCATTTTTATTTGTATGCCCTCATTCAACTTAAGTTATTTTTAAAATAATTCAAAAACAAACAAATTTCTGCATATCCCAATTAAAATCAGGGATTATAAGTAGTACTCGAATTGATATATCTTAAAGTTGTAAAATAGAAAACATTGAGGGAAGGGGAGAAATACCTGGTAACCAGCATTGTTTTCTCTGTTTTCATTGTTTTCCAATTGTTTCTATTGAAAGGACGTCAAAACGATGGTATGCGCTCGTCACTTTCCGGGCGCCATCCATGACAACGGAAATTGACGGGGAGATACCCTCCTACATCCTACTTAACTGTTCTCTTTATCTATTTCATATCTATATTTAACCCATTACACAAAAGGCATAATTTTATACCGGTCCAAATTCAAAGATGTTGCCGACAACAATTTTATGTGAATGCCATTTTACGCCTTTTGTTTTTCCTTGGTAGTAAATATTGTGGAAAATGAAGAAATTGCTTGTCATAAGCAATTTATTCATTTTCTTCAATGTTTTCAGAAGTCTTTTTCTTTTTGGGGAGTCAAAAACAGTCAATATTTGGGATTTGATTTAAAAATGAATATAAGAACGGTTTCATTGTACAATATTTTATTTCAAGTGATTTATGTGAACAAAGAAATGACTTCGACATAAACAGAATTTCGAATAAACCGGTGTAAATGATAGGAACCACATATCCACGTTTAGCGTATTTGTGAATTTAGCAGCGGCTACGTTCGAAAATGGTGTAACTACAATTTGAACAGACTGAAATTACTGCATTTTCGAAGTAGCCAGAAATAGACTGTTACCGAGAATGTGCTTAAATGAATGTGCACATACTTTAATCATGAAATACATTCTGGTTGTTCTGTATATGTTTTTTTTTTTTCATGAGTTGCATGTTTTGAATGCTCGCATTGGAATCAGATTTGGTTGGCTGGGAAAAGAACATCATTTAATGTAGGTAAATATACTTGGAAACTGGGCTTTAAAACATTTTGTAAATTCCAACATCACTATATTAACCCATTACCAAAACAACAACATTTTAGAACAGGTCAAATTTAAAGATCCTGCAGACGACATTTTCAAGTGAATGGATTTTTTTTTTTTTAATTTTTAGGTCTTTTTGAATGGAAAACATTGTGGAAAATGAAGAAATTGCTTGTCACAAGCAATTTCTTCATTTTCCACGATGTTTTCCAGGGCATTATTTTGTTGGGAGTCAAAAAGAGTCATTGTGTGGTAATGGGTTAAACATACAAAGGATAGTGTAATTTAAAAAAAGATCAGACAGATGTTTTTACCGATTACAACCTAATGGCATCATTTGACTCACTACAAAATAATCATTTAAGCCTTTTAAAAAAATAACGTGGTAAATGAAGAAATTGCTTCTGACAAACAATTTCTTCATTTCCCTTGCATCTGACAAGCTATTTTTTCATTTCCCACAATGCTTTCTACATCAAAATAACAAAAAATTTGATTTTTTATTCAAATGAAATTGTCGTCTGGCATACCACTTACTTTAGAGAAGCATATAATTTTGCCGTTGGGTAAAAGGTTAGCAGGCACTGCTGGTTCCATATTCTGACAAGGAAAGCCGGAGGTTCTTGTTTCAACAGTTGACACCTTAAACATAGTAGCTGCATAAGACATTTAATTAGAGATGTATTTCTTATAACTTGTTTAACTCTTTCTCAAAGAAGACCTAGCCCCGGTTTCTCGAAAAAACTTAAGTGCGTTCTCATGCTCAAATCTGAGCACCGTGCTCAAATCGCACGAAATCCACGTGAACTTTAATCGAATACCCTTCAACGTTGGAGAGTATCCATGTGAAGTTGAGCATGTTCTCATGAGAATATACTTAAGTTTTTTCGAGAAACCGGGGCCTGGTTTTGAGGTCCCTAATAGAAAAGATTCGAGAAAACATTGAGTCAAAAGCAGAAACTGCTGATAACCAGCAGTTTCTTCTTTTGTCTCAATATTTTCTGTGTTATGATGAATACAGATTTCATTTTCAATTACGGCTACTGGTATTGTTTTTCATCTTCACCAGCTTTTGAATTGGACCTCACATGAATTTCGTTTGGGAAAGGGTCTTAAAACCTCGAATCCAAGACTTTAGTGTCTTGAGTGCTCGCGAAAGAATTAGTTCATGAATGTAAATACAGAGCCTATGACGCAAGTTATGACAATATCATGTTTATAAATATGTAATTTATGAATGTTCACATTAGAAATAAGTTAAATTTATTCACGGTAGAATGAAAAGGAAGATGTTCACATGTATGAGTGAGCGGCCGTATTCAAATCCAGTCTAATGTTCCTTTCAAAATGAAAAAATGAAAAGCAATCTGATTGAAATCCTATGTTTATCTCCCAGAGACATCTGTCAAGCGCCGATAAGGTGTCCTCACTTGTGATCTTTCTTTCGACCAATAAAATCGTAGGCATACGCTTTCAATACTCTAAAAAGCATGGTTACAAAAACGTCACCGTCTAATGAAGCTTCGCGGGAAAATCTAGTTGACGAGGAAGCGCTTCTGATTATCCAATGGGTAAAATACCCTAACAATCTTTGCCTTCCAAGATATTTGCATATTTACACCCGCTATTTCTTTGGTTTCCTTTCATTGGTCATTTCATGTGTAGGCTGATCTGCATCGATAAACAATTCATCATTTTCCACCAAAATATATGATTGTTAGTTTGATTAGCTACTGTAAAATACCAGTTGTCGGTTCTTTGAAGATTATATCTTATCGAAGGATATTAGATTTTTTTAAAATTTGCAGCAATGATTATTAAAACAAGATTTGAATCAGGCTGAGTTTAAAAATATACTAAGAATGAGATTGCTCGTTGTTTTTCTGGTACTCGATTCATGCGGGGAGAGTGACGACCGACAACTCTGGTTGGCGATTGTCAATACTTAAGATAGTCCAACCCTAATGAGATTCACGCGACGTCGGAATTAATCGGGCCACGTTGTAAACATTCGGTGGTGGAACGGTCCACCGCCGAATTTTTATGACGTCGCCCGAATAAGTTCGGATACGTAACGATTGCTTACGACATCGAACGAAAAATTACGACGACTCTGTAAACCTGATTAAGGATGGAATACCTTAAGTGTTTTTGGAATTTAGGCTGGATTTTAATGCGGACCAAGATTTTATTCATTATTATTACTTAAGCATGCTTGGACAGGTTATCTCATTCAAAACAAAATCAATAAACTGTTACATGCATTTTATAAAATTCGATCTTTTTTGTCTTTTTCTTATTTATCCCAATCACAAAACAAGTGTGAAACGATCATAAAAACCCCTTATAGTATTTGAGATCGGATGGATCAAGATCAGCATGTACATACATACGGTATGATTCAGATTCAAACACAAAGTATCTGTGAAGCGTTGTTTAGTTTATATAAGTACATATATAGAAAAAATCCCATGAAAAGGTCATTAGATTATTTGAGCTCAGAATCGATCAAAAACAGCCTGGACATAAGTACAGTCTGATAAAGATCCAATCACAAACGATGTGTGAAGCGTCTTTTTGTGTACGCACGTACATGTAGATAGATATGAAAACGACAATAAAAAAAGTCCTAAGTGTATTTGTGATCAGATTGATCAAGGTCATCATGTGTATGCGTACAGTCTGATCAAGATTCAAACATATTTACTTTAGTTTGTGTGAAGCGTCGTTTAGTTCATACAAGTACAAAGATAGAAAAACGACTATGAACAGGTCATGAGAATATTTAGATCAGAATGGATCAAGATCCGCCTGTTCATACATACAGTCTGATCAAGATTCAAACACAAACTTCGTGTGATGTGTCATTTTGTTTACACATCTGTATGTAGATAGAAAGAAAAACGAGGTCCTTATAGAATTTTAGATGGGAATTGATCGGGATCAGCCTGTGTATACGCACAGTCTGATCAACATCCATGCTGCTCTATTTTATTGTCTTATCGTGTTTTTAGAAACAGCAGTGAGCAGTTTGGGTCCCTATGAGACTGAAACTCGCCTACAATCGGATCCAAATACACGTGAGTCTACAGGCCTGAGGCGCGTTCTTTAGACCGAGATATTTTAAGATTTCTTAAGATGTTTTGGATAAAGCGTTTTTAAGACCGAGATTTCACCGAGTTTTTCCGAATGTTCCATACTTTATACAAATGACGTCTTAATGACGTCATTTGTATAAAATATGGAGCATTCGGAACACCACGCTTTATAAATTTCTTCTTATCGTTTCTACAGCTCTAGTTGACCGAAGGTTAAGAGTAATGGCGCCTCCCATTGAACGACTTAAAAATTTTGATCTAAAGTCTAATGCTTTATGTTAAAATATTTTATGAAATGTCGAGATAGCTTAAGAAATCTCGCTCCAAAGAACGCACCTCTGGTCACATACACCTCTCCGCATCCACACCACGGTCGGAGCACGTCTTTAAAAAACAAGGGACCCTTGCAGTAAAATTTTCAAACGTGATAATTATGGTATGTGACCGGCCCTTTAAAGCCTATTGACGCGCACGATTCCGCGTCCAAGTCAAGGTCGGAGCTCGTCAAAAAAGATCAAACATACAAATATGGTCACATATACGATGCATCGTCCATATCACGGCTGAAGCACGTCAAAAATTGTCAAACGTTCAGTATATTTCAGACCCAATTAGGATGTGATGTGGACGCTGCATTGTATGTAACCAGAATGTAAAACATTGACAAACGACAAAATTTTTGTCGGACATAAAGTCAGATGTTGCAAATGACAATTTCAAGTGAAATGATATTTCACATATTAAATTTTTTTAATGTTTTAAAGATTGTGGGAAATACAAAAATTGTTTGTCACAAACATTTTCTTTATTTACAAACAATTTCTTTATTTTCCACAATATTTTCCAACGCAACTATCTTGTAAGGCGTCAAAAAGGAAAAAAAAAGTTTAGGAATGGGTCAAGATGCCCTGTCCTAGATCCCGACTCAAATGAGTAGCAATAACTTTTGTGCTAAAACAGACTGTGTTTAACGTTATGCAATTATAAACCGTTGGTGTTGTTACAAATTCTCGTAACTACGGCTTGAAGCAAGCCGTAGTTGCAAGATTCAATAACAACACGTACGGAAATACTATTGTTTGTCCGAAATTACGACAATGTTCACTAGATGAAATCGTTCCATATCTGTCTCGATAGATAAAAGCAGCTTCACTGGTGGTGAACTCGGCCTAAGCGAGGGACGTTTTTTCGCTACAACAAGGTACAGATATTTTGCGTTTAAATGTGAGTTCAAAGATCTGATTGGATAGTTTTTTCTAATAACAATGAATTTGTTCTAAAAATAGACCGGGTTTACCGATATTTATTGACAAACCGTCTGTGTTGTTATAAAATCTCGTAACTACGGCTTTATCGAAGCCGTAGTTACGATATTTTTTTATCAACACCGACGGAATATTATGATCGCGAAAAAACGTCCCACGCTTTGGCCAAGTTCACCACCAGTGAGCTTGATCATCGTTGATGTACCTCATAGTCCGGTCTAGATATTATGACACATGTTTACGAAATTAACGTATGTAAACAATACAATAAGGACGTCCAAACAACTGTAATTTTGCATGTAATGGGTCGGTGATTGCGCGTGTCCTACACATGCAATATTCGAACGAATCCCTTCGAGGTTATAAACATCTTTTCATTGTTTAGATAGGTAAAAATTGTAAACTTGTACCATAATCACGATGAATAATCACGTGACTCAAAATTTCCGATAATCTTCAATATCTTTTTTAATACTTGACCAATTTGAATTCGGTTTGAAGCAGAGAAGGTGGGGAAATGCCAGGAATAAGCTGGACGTGTTGGATTTTTGACAAATCAACTGATAAAAAAGTTATTGAAGATAAACCAAAATTTTGGTTTATCTCCAATAACTTTTTTATCATTTGATTTTTCAAAAATCAAACACGTCCATCTAATGTGTGACGTCTGTCCACATTCTCTGTTTCAAACCGAATTCAAATCGGTCCAGAAATTACAAAATTATTGAAGATTTTCTGAAAATATTGTATCACGTGATTATACACCGTGATAATATCATGACTGGACTCCCGGTGCCATATAACAACATAAAGCCAGTTCAATGTCAGACTATACCTACAGTGCAGCCTGAAATTGTCCGTGAATGTCTCTCCTAACAAATTCCCAAAATAAAACCCAGTTTGGAGTTAAGTAATGGAAAGCATTGACCCAAAAGGAGAAAATGCTGATAACCACTATTTTCGCCTTTGTCTCAATATTTCTATGATGTAGTGTACGTAAATATTATCTTAATGCCAATATCCACTACATGTTGCATCGATTCGCTTTCAAAGTGGAACAGCCTTGTTTTTGGTCGACTGGGAAACGATTAACAAACCTCTACCTGTTACCGGCTTGACATACAAGGCATGGCAGGGTAGGGAAAAAGGGCCAAGCATTTACGGCCAAGATAGAATAAGATTAAGCGCTGTCTGACCAGAATCTATACTGTAACCTTATTGTTGCAACAGATAAAGTTTGTTTTACATCGGTTCGGAGGAAGGCAAAATATTCATTTCCTTTTCATTTGAACATGGAACCAGTTGCCAGTTAAGCTGACACACCACCACACCACATCTCTTGGTAAACACATAGATAAAGGGAAGTAATCCACACTGCAAAATTTGTCTGAAGTTAATCGGAATTGTGCCCCTTGTTTATTTTGTCATCCCACATTTTCCCCAATCTGGAACATATTGTTTGATTATTGTGGTTTACGCGGTTTTCAACTACTATCACAGGCGGCAATCACGTGACTTTGTTATGATATATTTTCCTCACTTATGTAAACAAAAACACTCGGTAAGAACACATTTTCTCAAATTTTGAATCAAATACTTAACACTCAATATTGAGATACGTGCAATTCGATACGCCATACTCTCTGGTCTATTTTGGTACCAAGATCTTCCCTCAAATCCCTGTAAAAGCTGAGAACATTCGTGCAAAGTATTTTTAAATGCTGTGATATATTTTCTTAAGAAATGTTTGCACTTTGCACAAATGTTCTCAGCTTTGACATGAATTAGAGGTATGATCTTGGTATCAAAATAAACCGGAGATTACGACGCATCGAATGGTATGTATCTCAATTCTGAGAGTTAAGTATTTGATTTAAAATTTGAGAAAATGTGTTCTTACCGAGTGTTTTTGTTTACATAAGTGAGGAAAATATATCATTACAAAGTCATGTGATTGCCGCCTGTGACTATGGTGATATCGCGGCGGCTGGTACGCCTAACCATGAATTCCCTTTGTTTCTCATACCAGTACTACCACAACACCCTAACCGAGCATCCAGCTGCATGCTTTCCCACATAGGTTAACGAAATCAAATCATTGGTGGACCCGTAACATTTTTGTCAAAACGGGTATTTGCCGCGGCTAGGGATCGAACCCGGGACCTCTGGCGATCTGGAACAGTCTTTATTTTGTTTAGAACAGGACGGGGAATCAAGTGACACAAAATTATGGAACTATGGAAGTATTTCATATAATTCTAAAGACACCGACCCGAATTCAGGTTAAAACAGAGAAGATCTAAAATATCAAGGATTATCTGGATGTTGTAAATTATCTAATCAGCACCTAATGAAAAAGATACTGACGACATCCCCCCCCCCCATTTCTTTGGTCTTCAACAATTTTTATCAAGCGGTGTTTAAAAGATTCATCACATCCAACAAATCCCTATCGTTTTTAGACCTCTGCTTCAAACCGAATTAAAATCTGTCTCGTATTTTTATATTTCCATGGTACAGGCAACATGGTGTATGTAGGGTCACATGGTATATTAGGTTACATGGTATAGACCACATGGTATGTATGTAGTTCACATGATATAGGCCACATGGTTAAGGCCACATGGTATTATTGAACCGAAGTAACCTTGCGCTCATTATTGTCAATATTGCAGACGATAACGTTTGTTTATAAATATTTATAGCGCACGGTCACTTCGGTTTAACAATATATGCCACATGGTATAGGTCACAGGGTATAGACCACGTGGTATTTGACACATGGTATAGTTTATGATATAGGCCACATGGTAAAGACCACATGGTATATTGGGTCATATTCATCAGTTTGAATACCCTTAACCCATTACATGGCAGAAAAAATTTGGACCGTTCCAATTTGAAAGGTGTTGCAGACGACAATGTCAATGTGATGAAATTTTACTAATATTTCCATTTTTCGTCAGAAAATGTTGTGGAATATAAGAAAATTACTTGTCACAATTGTGCAGCAATGGAATAGAATATATGGAGCAGACAATTCAATATGAAATGAACTCGTTGTGTTACTACTTGGCATTATATTTGCCATTTAATCCATTTGTGATACTAGTATTGACAAAGTCTCAAACAATGGCTCTTTTTTACTATCAACATGACAATTGCTTTAAAAATCATCGTGGAAAATGAAGAAATTGCTTTTGATAAGCAATTTCGTCGATTTCCACAATGTTTTCTACCAAGAAACACACACACACACAAAAGGAAAATTTCATTCACTTGAAATTGTCGTCTGCAACATCTTTGAATTCGGACCAGTCGAAAAATTTTGTCGTCTGGTAATGGGTTAGCGAACGAAAACTCTGTTTTGGAGATCGTTGTACATCTTATATCCTGTCACAATATCATGGCAAATGTCGAGACACCAGCAACGTTCGAATCGTTACATGCAAAACTGTTGTTTGGTTTGGTTTATTGGGGTTTTACGCCGTTTTCAACTGATATGGTCATATCGAGACGGGTTGTTCCTGTTGTTTCTCATACCAGTACTACCAAACCACTCTAACTGAGCCTCCAGCTGCTCGCCTACATAGGTTCACGTAATCAAACCATTGATGGGTTACATTTTTGTCAGAAAGGGTATTTGCCGCGGCCGGGTATCGAACGCGAGACCTCTCGAATTGCTATTGTTTGGAGTCCGATCTTTTTTGTATACAAATAAGTTGAGTTTTGTAAACACGTGTAATCATATCGTGGACGAATTATATAGTTGACCATAAATGGCCTTGCAGAGCAGCCCATGCTAATCGATAGAGATGATCTGCCAGGTCATTTTATCGTGAGCTATACTGTCATCTCTTCTATATCATTAAGAAGTTTGTTTGGGTTTTAACCCTTTCCCAAACGACAGAGTTTTACGGTTATCCACTTCGAAAACAGCTACAAATGACAAAATGGGTGTTATCTAAGATAAGATTTGTGTAAAATATGGCATAGAAGATATTGAGACAAAAGGAGAAACTGCTGGTTATCAGCAGTTTCTTCTTTTGTTTCAATGTTTTCCCAAGCAGTTTCTATTAGGGACGTCAAAACCAGGTCCTGTTTGGGAAAGGGCTAAGGCTCACGGCTCGATGGATTTTTAAAATAGGAATGCAAATTGGAATGCAAATGACCGTTAAAGCGATTGAGAAATAAGTTTGAAACTTGTAAACCTCACGTCGAAAATCAATAATAGAGAGGTTTCGATTTCAAACTTGTACGTGTACGTGTACATGTACTTGTAACTACACGTACACGTACACGTTTCTATCTAGGGAAGGTTTTGATTTCCAACTTGTACGCGTACGTGTACTTGGGATTTGGGAAAGGGTTAAAAGGGTTAAAAAACTGTACCCGTTTCAAAACTAGAAGTGTTTTTGGAAAGCACCAGCGGAAAAGAAGAAAATTCCAGCATTTTCCCTCCCAATTCCAGATCTACCCTTATTGAAAAACTTCAGCAAAAAATATTAAAAATGGTCAGAATTTCCTTCGGAAACTTATCTGAAAATGACAGTAGATCTATAAATTTCAGTTTAATAAACTTGATCTAGATCTACTAAGTTTGAAAAGGCGTCAACTGCATAAATCCTATGCAGGGTTAGTGGGTAAATACTTGCGGTACTGACTCTATGTACTGGCATAAATTGGGTTAGGAAAGGTCGTTGATACGACCTGTATTAAACACGCTGTAACTTTCAAAATATTCTTGTTAGGATACCACTCACAAGTATATTCTCATTAAAAAATGCATGAATTACCTCATGCATTCATTTAAACACCTAGAAACTGTACCAATTAAGAATAAAAAGCTACAAGTTTTTACTTACGTGTAAACCGGCCTCTACAAGTTTTCGACGTGTAGCGAGAGTGATAAATAATCACAAAGTGATGACGTCATAGTGACGTTTCGCACAAAAATTACTCGTACACGTAGAAGTAGGCGTACAAGTTCGGAATCGAAACCTCTCTAATACTAATAATAAGCCTATTCATATTAACCATCACATTGCTGCTTTTCATCGAAAACCTCGTAACTACAGCTTAGAATAAGCTGTAGTTACGGGGTTTTCGATGAAAAGCGACGACATGCGAAATCACATGTATAGATGTACCAGAGAGACCCTTTATTTTTTTTTAATAAAAAGAAGGAAGGCAAAACAACAAAAAAAACCCAAAACGTTTAGACAATACCAATTTTAATCCTTTCTTACACAAGACCTGCTGTTGACGTCCCTTGTAGAAAGTGCAGCATTTTCTCCTTTTGCCTCAATAGCTTTTGCCTATATTGTACACAAATGTTTTCTTTACTAACATCTACGTGCATATTTGATCGTGTGTGGCAGCTTTCAAGGTCTAAAACCAGTCTAAGCTGTTGTTGTTGTTTCGGAAAGGCTTAACCCATTCCCAAATATTGACGCTTTTTGACACCCTTCAAGATAAAGACGTTGGAAAACATTGTGTAAAATGAAGAAATTGCTTGTGACAAGCAATTTCTTCATTTCCCGCAGTGTTTTCAACCCACAGAGACAACAAAATTTTAAATGTTATTCATTTGAAATTGTCGTCTGCAATATCTTTGAATTTGGATCAACCTAAAATTTTGTCGTTTGGTAATGGGTATTAAACATTTATTGCAAAAGACAAAAAACAGCTTCTGTACGTGTGCAAAGTATCATGTTTTGCTTGAAATTCTTTTCAGAATAGTTTCTTTTCTTCTATTGTTGCTATCCCAAATTTCTTTTACAGAGATGTCAAAACTTTTTGTTTGGGAAGGGTTTTAATACAATTTAATGTTCTTTTGATAAGGTAATCTGCCCCAAACAATTTATGATGGATTTTGACATCAGTGATGGGCAAA